>PVJO010025098.1:0-23293 GCA_004026905.1 Hystrix cristata | reverse complement strand
GTGTGTGTGTGTGTGTGTGTGTTTCCACATGTCAACTTGCACACCATTAATCTACTTCATTTTTATTCATCCATGCAGGAAATGAACAAACCCTCTTCATGCATGGTGGCTGGGTCTCAGAGCTCTGCGAAGGGCACGGAGAAGCAGCGCCGTCCCCCCTCCTAATCCCCAGCATGGGTTCGAGCCCACCCTTGCTAGCTGGGTGGCCTTGGGCGATCATCTGTCTGAGCCCACCTCCTCATCCCCAAACAGAACTGCCCCACCTTGCTGGCTTACATCTCAGCTGCATGGTGCCAAACAGCCTCAGGGTGCTGAGGCTCCTTCCCACCTCCTCATCTGTGCGGGGCCCACCCCTAGAAGGTTCCCAAGTGAGCAAATCATCTCCCTTGTTCTACAGGCTCATCAAGAAAGGAGGTGCTGGCCTGACAGCCAGATGGCACAATAGGAGACTAAAAAGGTCGCCTCTCCCTTCCACAATAATGCAAATTTCAAAGTTCTAAAGCAGCTGAAAGGAAAGGTCTGACATTGAAAACTCTCCCAGAAAGGGGACAATGTCTGCCTCTAATGAGGGCCAATAATATCCAGAAAACTTCCACTCAGGTAGGTTTCAGGACCAGTCACAAAGCACACAAGGGCAGCTTTGGGGCAGGGAGGATCATCGGGATGATTCCCTGTGAATGCCTTTGTCAGGCGCATCCAGATCAGACTCAAGGGTCCCCACAAGACCCCCACATGGTCCCTAGCTCAGGGCTGGGCAGTGCCAGCCATCAGCTGGCCACAGTACTCTCCATTTTCCACCAAGCTGTACTCCCTTCCATTTAAAAACAAACACAAGGGAAAAACATTTTAAATAATCAGGCTGGAAGATCGAGATTAAAAACAATTTAAAATAAACGTCTACTTGGGCACTTTGGAAAAAACACACCACGCTGCATTAAGTGCTTTGAATTAAGTAAATTACACCAAGTAACTAATTTACATAATGATCAAGATTTGCATTTTACACATGTTATAATGAAAATGGGTTTATAAAATAATTCCTCACCAACTTCTGTTCTGAGTGGAGTTCCAGTATTTTGGAGAAAATTCTGTGGTGTTTATCTGCTACTGTCTTTCATGTTTCAAATCTTTGGCTCCTTCAGTATTTTTTTTTAATCTGGCAGGTCCCTTACTCCCACTGCAATAAATAGTGCCTTTGATTTGCAATTCCCTTCCATCAACTGAGTGAGATCATACTTTTAAAAGATCTGTAATATGCTAATGTTTTTTAGAATTTTCACAAATAAAGTTTGATGTCCCATCACCTTTCACTCACAAGCTATTCAGTATTGATTTTAGTAGTTCTTCCTCCAAGATTTGCAGGGCTGGTTTTAGAAGTTTTGCTGTTTTAGATGCTGGCTTTTCTGGATGAGGACTCAGCCTGGCGTCTTCCAGCAGGATTCGAACTCCCTCTCTGAGCCCATTTCCTCATATCCACCCGTTTCTTATCTCCCTCTCTGCAGCCATCCCACAGCAAGGTGAGAAAATCGAAGGCCACAAGGGTTGACAAGCTCCAGCTCCACCAGAGGAACGACCCACAGCTGGGCTCTGAGGCTGCTCCAGGTGCCTTCCTGACCTCGGTCTCATTTAAGTACAATCCCAAAGGGCAGCAAGAGAGGTGATTCTCCTGAGGACCCAGCCCTACCAGCGACATCTGAATGTCCAAAGGGCCCCCAAAGTGGATGCCTCTGATTTTTGTGAATACAGTGGCCAGGGGCCTTGTCTGTGGCTCGGGACAATTGTGACCACATGCGACAGTCTGATGTTTGTGTGCCCAAAACACAGATGTTCAAATCCTAGTCCTGGCCGCATAAGGAGGTACAGCCCTGGAGAGGCAGTCAGGACACAGGGTGCAGCGCCATGGTGGGATGAGCGCCCTTGCAAGAGGAAGAGACCAGACTTGAGATCTTTCTCCCTGCACAGGTGGGACACAATGAGTAGACAGCCACCTGCAAACCAGCAGAGGCCTCACCATGCCAATGCCTCATCTGGCACTGATTTTGGACTTCTGCCTCCAGACCTTCAAGAAATAAATATGCTAATACTTGGGTTGGGCTCTACCTCTGTAGACCTGCACAGGGGGTATAAACGGTCCCCCCCGGCACAGGCCCCGATCCCCAGGACCAGGCGTGTGCTAAGTATGCGCAGGGTGCCAGTATGGGGGGATTGAGCCAAGGAGTGTTGAACTAGCTGCATCTGCATCATGGTTCTTATTTTTATTTTGAGACAGGCTCTTGCTAAGTTGCCCAAGCTGACCTTGAATTTGCAATCCTCCTGTCTCGGCCTCCCACATAGCTGGAATTAGAGTGGCACGCCTGCATATGAGACATGCTTCTACTGCAGCTCAAGCTGCTTGGCAGACAGCACAGGCACATCAAGGCCTGACTTTGTGCCAAGCGCTATGCACACACTGTCTCATTAATCCTCATGCTGTGCCTGACGCTGTGAACCAGGAAAAGACAGAATTGGGGCCCAAGCTCAGCACCTCCAACAGCCCCAGAGGCAGAACTCAAGAGTCACATTCTCCATCATGCCGAGGCCACCTGAGAAGGGACATAAAGGAGGCAGGTCCACAGCCCCGTGTGCAGATGCCAAGCCAGGTGCCAGGTACACATCCCTCACCAGGCCTGAGCACCACTCCTGGGCAATCCCTGGATTACGCCCATCTCACACATGAGTCGCTGGCTCCGAGAAGGGCTGGATCTGCCTTCTGCAAAGAGGCTCTGCCCTGCATGCCATACCAAGGCACAGGGACCCCAGCCCAGGCCTCCAGTGCACCCTACAGCACATCCAGGCACACAGAGCTCCAGAAAGACCACACAGCAGGCTGAAGTCTGCTGTTAAGAACAGCAAGAAGATGAAAATGTGACGTACGCCATTACCAGCTGCTAATTTGCAATCAGTATTAATAACTGACATTACACAGTGAAATGCAGCATCTTCATTAGTTCTGTAAATTATCACCAAGAAGGAAGAGCCCAGGAGACTAGAAACAGCAGCCCTGACCTGAGTGGAATGACTCGGAAGTGGCTTGGGCTGGGCTCTACCTCTGCAGACCTGCCCAGCGGGTATAACTGGCCCACTCGGCAGAGCCCCTGATCCCCGGGTCCATGAGCATGCTAAGTATGCGCAGGGTGCCAGCCACTGTCTGAGACTCCCACCTCCCCAGTGACAATACGTGGGACTGGCCATGCTCTCCTTCCACTGTCTCCAAGCCCACATCTGGTGCCCAAGCAACCCATGGCCCATGGTGGACACCAGAGAGATGGGTCAGACACCAGCCCCAACTTCAAGGAACTCAAGGGGTAGAGGGAAGCAAGCAGGATACGGAGATGTGCCAAGAACAACAGGTCACGCTGGAGAAGGGTTTGTCCAGGCCATGGGGGGTCCCCCAAAAGCCTGCAGAGAGCAGGGAGTTGGCTCTTGCAAGATGGAGGATTCTGCACACAAAGAGGGGCCCCCAAGATGCAAGTCTCAGCGATGGTTCTGTGTGGGCAGGAGGGGCAGGGCCTGGCACCCCCAGCAGGATGGCCACGGTGACATTTCTGAACAGGAAGGCATCAGGGTGGCCAGCGAGTCAGGTGAGGCTGGGGCCAAACCCAGCTCTCCTGCCCAGCCCAAGTCAGGCCCCTGAGACAGAGGACGGAGGGACGGTGGCCGAGGTTGTAGCATGGTCCCTATGCCGGGCCCTATGCCTGAGCACCCCTGCCACCCAGGGCCACAGTGGCATGGCCCACACAGCTGCTGCCCAGCTCTCACAGAGGCCACTTCCACACGGGGTTGCGGCTCCTGAGGAGAGAAAGAGGACAGGCTCTGGGGCCTGACAGCTGGGCGGCGGACGCATCCCGCGGCCTGGGCAGGGCTCAGATGCCGCCTCTGTGAAATGGGGCCGGTGAGCAGCAAGCTATCACTGGCCATAAGGCACCCTCGAGTGGGCCCAGCATGGAGGAAAGCTTGGCGTGGACACCGCCCTCTCCGGGGACACTACCGCCACGCCACTGCCCCTCACCCTCCTGGTCCTGCCAGCCGGTTCTGTCTTCACAGCTCTCCACTGACCTCAGGACAAGTGTGCTTTAAGTTATGTGCATGATTTACATAATTACTCTCTGATATTGACTCGGGTTTAATTTGTCTCCTCTGGAACTCGCCTCAGAGGAGGCTGTGCCAACCGCGTCCAAGAGTGAAGCCACAGCAAGCTCTCAGAGATCCACCGCCCCTGCCGAGGGCACCCCCAAGAACGCCAGGGCTGCAGAAGGAGCCACCAGGCCAGGGACACTTCTTGCTGCCTGAGACAACGTGTGGGCAGTGCTGGGTGCAAGCGGGGACAGTGTTGCAGGGAAGGGTCAGGCGGGCAGGCGGGTGGTGCCCAGGGGCCGTGAGCGTGAAGGCGAAGGGTGGGGCACTCCTTGGTGCAGAGGGGATCTGGGTGCTTCAGGGTGCTGGGGCGTTCAAAGCAGGTCAAGGGCTTGACTCTGAAAATTCTCCTGGGCAGCTCCGTGAGAGGGCAAAGGCCGGAGGCAGCACCAAGCTGGACCCCAGGAGGACCCAGCAGAGCCCAAACAGGCAGGTGGGGCGTCAGAGGGCAGGAGGCAGCTGGGGCTGCAGAAAAGGAAGTAGAGGGGGGAGGAGGGTGACAGGGGTGGGTTCTGCCTGCCACGGCTGGTGGGTGGCCAAGGGAACTGACCTGGGGAGACAAGACAGAGCTCAGCCCAGGTCTGAGACTGTGTGCAAGGGGGCCCCTGCCCTGCTCAGACCCACATGCATGCACGTACACACTCACATTCACACTCACTCACAGTGTGCTGGAGCCGGCTTGTGACCCACCGCTACATTTTCAGGAATTTAGGGGCTCGGTCACCAGACACAAGCCTATACCTGATCATTTCACTAACAAAATTGATACATGCACAGCACTCCCCACTTCCTAATTATCTCACTGTATTTCATCATTACACGTGCCCTGAGGCTACTCATGCTGCCGTGTGTGAAACACAGCACAGCAGCATGTCACCTCTTCCCAGCGCCACACAGTGACATCACCTCGCTCAAAAGCATCCGTGGCAGGAAGACCTGCACCACAGAAATCAACAAACACTACAAATCATGGCATGTGCTCTTCTTGGAGAGGTGCCTTTCAGGCATTTACTGGCACATACTGCTTGCAGATGCACACACAGTTCACGCTCCCCACACCCTCCACACACGCACACGCGGCTACCTCTCAGCATCTGTGGGGTCAGGTCCAGGATCCCCTCGGACACCAACACCCCGGACACACAGGCTCTTACATGAAATGGAACAGTATCCACATACAACCTGTGCACATCTTCCGGCGTGCTTTGTACCACCTCGCAATGACCCCTAACGCCTACCACTAGGGAAAGGCTGTGTCAACAGTCCTTGTACCATATCATGCAGGGAACGCCATCAAGAAGAGAACATCCATGCTCAGCATAGACTCATTGTTTGAAAATATTTTCAACTCACACCTTACCGAGTCCACAGAAACGTAACCTGCAGATATGGAGGGCTGGTTGTACCAGTGTGCACACATGTACGCTCATGCACTGACATGCACGTGTACCAGCACAATTCATACACACTCATACACACAACTGCACATAAACACACTTACACATGCACTCACACACTCTTACACGCAGACCCATCCCCCAGCACTGCCCAATGATCTGAAGCCATGTCCACACTCAGGGAAGAACGGGGTGCTGTGGGGCAGAAAGAACCGTGTCCCTGGTGGCCCTCGCACCCTTCCACCCTCCATGCCCCAGGGAACGGACCCTGGGCTGCCTCCCCATGCCGCCTCGGAAGCAGGGTTTGCACACCTCACTCTGGCCCTTGGAAGCAAGATGACGGGCAGGAGAGATTAGTCACAACCACATCGGCTCAGCAGAGGATGGGAGCTTTGCAAATAGTAGGTGATGTAATGGGCGCCCCAGCACAGGCAGCAGACATAAGTGGCCAAGGGCCTCTGTGGCCCACGCAGCCTGGCTTTCAAAACATGCCTGCTAAATCCCCACATTAAACCCCCATCTATATTAATTAAAAGCCAGGATCCATGGGCCTAATGGGGCTGCCAGCCCATCCATCACAAACTAGTTACCTCCTGCCAGAACCTCTTGGGCCACATTGCAAAAGGGGTGTGGGGTGGGGGCTGGGGAGGCAGGATATTATCCTGAAATATAATCTGAACTTTCCTTCCAAAATACCATCCTCAGGCTGATCCATCACATGCCAGCCCCCGCCCAGGCCCACCACAGGCAGGAGCTAGACCCCAGAGCCATCCATCACTGGCCGCCCGAAGGGCCTGGAAATGCCAGGGCCGCTGCCGGGCTCCGTGGAGGATGCAGACAACTGGACTAATAGTATGATCAATGCCAGTGGGGTGGGCAGCCGTGACGGGGAGGCAGCTGCTGGGGACAACGCCGCCACTGCTGCTGCTGTTGCTGCTCCTCCTCAGCCACCTCCTCTTCCCAAGGGCAGATGCACTTCCCTCCAGGAGCTGGGGAATGGCAGATTAAGGAAATGACCTCTGCAGCCCTTCTCTGTGCTGTCCCCATGTGCTGTCATCCACCTCATCCTTAAGTAACCATGGGAGGGCAGAGCAGTCCGCTCTACTCATGAGAACATGGCGGCTGACAGTGGCCAAGGACGGGGTCTGACTCCTTCAACCTCTGCTGCTTCCAGAGTAGGGAGACCAAGGACCACAGTTCTTCCCCTGGTCTTCAGAGGGCCCCTGACTTCAGGGCCAGCCTCGCTGTCCACAGGGTCCAACCAGCAGCAGCAGATGTCCACAGAGAAGAGCCAGGGTGCCAAGCACATTGTAAAGAACAGCATATCCTCAGCTCCAAGCTCAGAGCCCAGTGCACAGCAACACAGCAAGGAAGTCACGTGGAGGAAATGTTTGAATTCACTAAGGAAAGATGATTCTCTGTCGGGGGCGGGAGCTTCCAATATCCCATAGGTCTGGCACAAAAGCCCACGCCAGAGCTGGGCCACACAAGCTGCAAGGACGAGCAAGCAGGGCTACCACAGGCCTCTGCCCCCTGCACCTTCTCCAGCAGCGGTGACTGCGGGGATGCCCTGGCAGGGTTCCAGGCATGGTACCAAGCCCTGTCTCATCTACTGACCACAGCCAGCCCACAAGGGAAGGTCTACTATTAGGCCTCCATTTATAGAAGGAGAAAGCAAGGTCAGAGAGGTTAAGTACCAACACCACAGCTCAAGTCGGTCCAACTCCAAAGCCCTTAGTCTCTCTGATGTAGAGGGACACAAATCTGCCACACAGAGGCCACTCATGACTGTCAGCACCTTCATCTTCCAGGAAAACAATAATCCTTAGGGAACATGTCCCATGCCCTCACCACGAGCTGCCAGTCTGTCCTGCGATGGCCCCAGGACCGGCTGCAGCAACAGCCTGGTGCCCACGTTACTAGGCTCAGCCAGGTCAGGTGGGCAGCCAGCCGGCTGTTCTTCCAGGCAGCGGACACACAGCCTCTGCTGGTGGACCCAACACTCTCTTCCCTAATCCACGGCTGCCTTTTTTACCCACTTTGCAAACTCAATTGGAGATGCAGATTTGGATTCTGAGTCAGAGTTTTCATGGTGATTATAGTGATTTCCAGTTTAGGAGGAAATGAGCAGACCAGCAAACATTTAGAATTAATCCAACCCTTCTGGGATGGCAATAAAACTCCATTATGAATGAAATATAGGCAGAGATCACAAGCCCTGTCACCGGGAGAAGAAAGCGATCCAAGGGTCTACGGGTTGGCACAGGATGGGGGGCTGGGAGGAGGCTCCAGAGCACTGGTGGGAGTCCCCTACTGTCGCCACACCACCACCGTTTCTGCTGGCTACATGCATCAGCACCCAGCAGGGCAAGGTAAAAGCCCTCAGGACTCTCCCAGGGTGTGTGACAGGGAGCATGGCGTGTGCAGGAGGGAGGGACCATGACCCCAGCCAGTGACACACTGCACCACAGCAGGAGCCAGGAAGCACCAGGGCCTGAGGACTGTGCGACAGAGGCTGCTGATAGGGAGGACCAAAAGCCCAGACACCCAGGGCCTGCCGAGCCCCTGCTCTGCCATCAGGCTCCTGCTAGGAGAGGAGAATGCCAAGCACAAGGAGCTCAAAAATGTCCCTTGGTGACAAGGCCAGATCAGGATAGCCACAGTGGGGAGCAGCATGGGGCCCCAAGATAGGGAAGAAGGAAAGGGAGGTGACTGCTGAAACTCCTGGGGCTGTGGGGATGTCCAGAGTCAGCTCACCAGCCCCTCTGGAGGCCATCCAGCCTTTCTCTGCTCGCTGATATCCTTCAGTCCCGTGGCTTCACCTTCCTATATCACTCCCTGGACTCTGACAGGACTTCTAGACTCATCTACCCACCTGGAAATGTGCATTCCAACCTAACCAAGCCAAACAAGGGCTCTTGATTCTCAATCTCCAATCAGCTCTACTCCCCAGCTATGTCAGTCAGCTTTGAAGCACTATAACAAAACATCCATAATAATCAATTTATAAAGACGAAAGGTTTACTATGGTCACAGTGCTGGAGCTTCCAGTCCATCATCAGTTGGCCTTGTTACTTTGGCAGAGGCAGCACATAAGGCCCAGGAGTACAGAGGAGCAAAACTGCTCAACTCAAGGCCAAGAAGCCAAAGAGAGAAGGAAGAAGAAACTGGGGTCCCAGGATCCCTTTAGGGGCACATGACCAATCGCCTAAGAGCCTCCTATTTGGCCCCACCTCTTAAAGGCCCAGTAGCCCTCAAGAGCACCACCCTGGGACCAACCCTTTAACACACGATCCTTTGGAGGACTCCAGGCATAAACCATTGCACCGTCCTGAGACAGCACCACAAACCATCCAGCTGCTCAGGCTAAAAGCCTGGAAATTGTCCTAGAAATCTCCCTATGCTCTTTCCCCACTATCATCCCCAGTACAGGCTAAACCAACCGCTCCTCCCACCTGCCCCCTCCTGACGTGGCCACGGGTCCCTGCTCCGCTGTTCATCACCTCTCCTCTCCTGAAATGGCCATCTTCACGGATCTGTCCTCACACCATATTTTCCACTCCCTCCTCCTCACCCACAACAGTACTTGGCACATCGCAGCACTCACTAAAGGTCTGCCGATGGCCTTAGAGAAACCAAGGGACAGCAGGCCACAGGGAGGAGAGGCCACATTCAGAAACCCGGCTCAGCGCTGCAGGGCGTGAGATGGCACACAGCAAGGTTGGCTGCCTCAGCCGCGCCCTTGCTTCCTGCCTGGCCAGGGAAGCCAGGGGAGCTTCCTACACAAACCCCTGCCCTGTGGCTCCATGCACCACGCTGTGAGGGTGAGACAAACAGCAGCAAATGTGAATAGGGAATTGGAAGAGTGTGTAAGCAGGGAAAGGGGAGCGACACCAGGTACCCCGAGCCTACACTATGCAGAATGGGCCCTGCCTGGTCAGATATGGAGACAACCGTGCTGAGTGCCAGAAGACGAATTCTCTTGGTGGCTCGTGTACAGGCTGGAGAGACAGCTTCACATTCACGGAGTAAGTGGGAAGAAAGGAGAGACCCACTCTTCTGTGTGGAAGATGTCTCCTCTTTCTGTGCCTGCCCAATCCTGAGTTCTACTGGGAGCCCCCTTCCATAGAAGTCACACTCCCAGACAATGGCTGAAGCTCACTGGCCAAGAGAGATCATGTGATCCAGACTAAGCCAATCAGAGTCCTCCCCTGAGGGGTAGCCTTGGTGACAGCTCCCAGTGTGAGCTCAGATGAGAGCTGCCAAGTCTCTGGCACTGTGGAGGAAGCCGGGCTGAGGCAGTCAGCCACTCTGCTGGTGGAGAAACTAAGAAGAAAGCTTGGGCCATATTTGAGTCCCCAGGCCCAGGGGACCACACACTCCTGTCCTTTGGCTGAGACAGCTCAGGGCGCATTTCTGGTAACTGCTGTCTGAAGAAAACTGAGAAAGCAGAAGCACGGAGGTAGGAAACGGGATTTACACCATGTGGTGTATCAGGCAGCAGGTGGGGAAGAGACTGTCAGAAAGGACTTCTGGGACAGGTGTAGGGACAGGGGTCCCCATAGGTAGGGAAAAGATAGGGTAAAGGCCTCCTCAGACATTAAACATAAAAGCAGCTACATTCCAACAGAGATAAAGGCAGGGACTAATTCCGGAAGGCCCAGGTAATCTGATTAACATACAGAAAGCAAACTCTCCCTTTTGACTCTCTAACCAGTCCTAAGGCACCCGCCCATAAGTTTGCCCTCTGCCAAAAGACAAAGGTCACAGAGCTGAGGGAAATCAAGGCAAAGGTGACAGACAAGCCCAAGAGCCAATCAGCTTCCCAGGGCCGACCCAAGGGAAAAACCTCAATAAAAAGGGGCTACAACGAAAGGCCCACGAGTATTTCGCTTTCGAAGGCTCCCTACTCGTCGAGTAGCTATCTATCATCTCCTTTTCCCCCTTTTACACCACTTTTAAATAAAATTGTCCTCTAAATAAATTGTGTTCTCTTAATTTAAACTCGGTTTCTTTAATTCTTTACTGTAGCAGGGTTTACCATCGCCGGGAAATATATTTTCTAGCAGGACAGCAGGTCACAGTCCACCTCCGGACGTAACACAGGCAAGTCCAGATGATCTAAAGTCTCCAAGGCCAGGATGGCAGGTTTGTACCCAGTCCCCAGACACCAGGGAGCCCCTGAAGTTGGGTAGGAAGGACACAAACAGGGCTGGGTCTGCAGGAGTGCACAGGGGAACGGCAGAAACCAGCAGTCTAGGCAAGCAAAGACAGAAGCCAGACTCCGGGGCACAGGTGCAGGGAGCGGAAGGAGGAAAGCAGAGCTCTGGGCCCTGTGGGCAGAGTGGCTAGCTGGTGACTGGGCAGGGGTGTAAGGAAGAAGAGTTTGGGGTGACCTGGAGCCTTTTACACATCCTGCTTCTCTAGAAGCATCAAAGTAGCAGTAGTGAACCCACAAAGGAGTTTGCTTTCCTCATCACCTGCAAACCCATGAGAGTTCACCTCACCACCTGCAAATCGGGGGAGAGGAGCCAGGAAAGAAGATACAGCCTTCCAGGTCACACCTCCAATAACCTGCCTGTTCTGACCAGAGCCCACCTTCTAACAGCAAGTCCACTCTACCACCCCCATAAGCCAGTCTCCCTCCAAAAGTCTCTAACCACACAAGGATTCAGGGGACATACAGATATAAACCACAACAGGGGAGGAGCATGTTCAGAGAGGATGCTATGAGTCCCGTGGGGAGCTGTTGACTGTGAGATGTTGTGGTGCATACTAATCAGATGCTTGGAGATGGTCAGGCCCTGAGAAGGTCAGGATTGGGCTGTAGTTTGCAGAGTCCTCGGCACAGAAGAAATCACTGAAGCCACCTAGGGCTGAGGACAGCAATGGCATCCAGGAGGTGACGGGTCCAAAGCAGGGGAGGGAGCGCATCGAGAGAACAGGGTGGCCCAGGCCCCCAAGTGCTGAAGCCAAGGATGCTGCCCATCCTGTGAGCAGTGGCAAGGTCTCCAGAGAATCTGGGCGGGGTGACAAATGGAGAAATGGAGAAGGGGTCTTATCAGCCAGGCTTCTCCAGAGAAATAGAACCAGTGGATTTGTCTGAAATTGGCGGGGCAGGCCAGCAGGCTGGAGACACTGGGGCTGGAGACACTTGGGCGGGAGCCCAGGGTGCAGTATCCACGCAGAACCTCTTCTTCCTTCGGGAAGCCCCGCGGCTCCTCTCAAGGCCTTTCCACTGGTTGGCTGAGGCTCACCCAGGCTTTGCACACGGTCATCTGACTGGAGATGTTGACCACATCCACAAAACACCATCCCGGCAGCTCCCGAATCGCCATATGACTGTGGACTAGCCAGGTTGCACCAGAGTTCAGAAGCTCTTGGGGAATATGAGAGTCTGTGCTAATGACGCTTTCAAGGCACCCAGATGTGGGCGAGGTGGGATGTAGAGGAGAAGCAGAGAGTGAGGGAAGGAGCCAGGTCAGGTTCTTCCTCACTCCATAAGGAGGGAGCCGACTGGGAAGGAACGGAGCAGGCAGGCCAGAATCACGAGAGACCAAAACTGATATAAGGGGCAAGGCCCCAGAACACAGCAGAAGGACGAGGCTGGGAGCAGGGGCCAGGGTCAGCCATCCCATCGGGGGACTCAGAATCCACACAGTGGCCCCACGTGGGCAGCTGCTGAACCGAATGGACGCTGGATGTTGAGCAGGACCAGAGTAAGACTGTTCCAGATCCTCAACATGACCTTGTAAGGAGGTATGGTCACCCCAGCTTTGTGGATAAGGAAACGGGCATCTAGGGATAGTCAGTAACCTACAAAGAAGCAGGCTGTGCACTGTGATACAGCACTGGGCAGATTCGAGGTACCGTACCCATCCTCTCTGGGGAACCAGGAAGCGCCACACAGTGGCCACCAGACCCTCTGCCTTCTCTCCTGGATACCACTGGCTCCTTCCGAGCTGGACTAAAGAACAGTCTTCTCCAAGTCCAAGGGCTCAGGAGCCACTAAAACATCTGGCAAGGAAGAAGCACACAGTAGGTCCTCAAGGAACCCAGAGCCCAGAGTGGGTGTCCAGCACCTGCTATGTTCAATTTTCTTCCTCCCGGAAGCCCACAAGAACCGCCCCCCCAACAGGAGCAACTAGGAGCTGGTGGCAATTCTCAGCGACCTAAGAGATGGTCTAAGTCCTCAGGCCATCTCTCTGGCCTCATAGAAGAAAGTGGACTGGAGTACAGAGGAGCATGAGGGGTGCCCTGGAGATAGCTGGCAATGTGTACATCTTAGACACACATGTAGCCCTGAGCAGTCGATGGAGGTGTGAGTCAGTCCTCTCTCCACCGAACGGGCCATTAGGAGTAGCATGCAGGACCGCCCACCACTGCCAGGGGCCACGGCGTCTTACAGGCAGCAGTTTGGGGTCCCTCTCCCCCACTCCCACGAGCTGGCTGGAGTCCCCTGCAAGGATGCCGCAGCCATGAAGCACTGGACCAGCACGGCCTTCACAGGAATCACGAGGAGACCTGGGAGCAGCCCAGTTCTCAGGAGTCTCCCGGGGCCACCTGAGGCCAGAATCCTCCCCTCCACCCAGCGTGTCCACCTGACCTCCACGCTCCCAAGCCCCGAGGGCTCCCTGGCACCCACAGAGAAGGCACTCGAGCCTCCAGTCTGAACCCGAGTACCCTGAGTACAGGAGGGCTGCCCAGGCTGGGTCCCAGTCTTGGCATCGCCATGCATTAGCTGAAGCACCTCTGACCTCGCTGTGCCTCATTTTCCCCACCACTAAAAATGCTGATTAAAATTTAAAAAGGAATTCTATCTATGCTACAGGGTTACTGTGAGAATTCAGTGAGTAATACCAGTTATACTGTGCAGGGGCCAGTCCAGTAGAATCTCCAATGAGAACCTGCCCACCCTAGAGCCACCTGCCCCGATCATCCCCCACCCAGGAAGTGGCTGATGTGCCCCTGTCCTGTGCTGATTTCCACCATCCCCTGACTCCTCCCCTTTCCAAATGCCTTCTGTCTTGCAGGGCTGGCTCCAGCCCCATCTTGAAGAGTTTCTAGGCACAAAGCGGTCCTGTGCCAAGTCACAGAGATTCAAAAGAGAAGGCAAACTATTCGGAGGGGCAATCCACAGGGACATGGGGCAAGTCAGGAGATGCTGGAGACAAAGGTAAGGAGTCTGTGAGACACGAAGGAGGCAAAATGGGTCTCTCCACTCAGACTGTGCACCCTCAGAGGACAGAGACCAGGCAGTCCCACTCTGTCCTGTGTTGCAACATGAGCAACTGGTGGCTGCTGAGCATTTAAAAGGTGCTAATCCAATTGAGACAAGTGTAAACACAAAACAGAGTCAAATTTCAAAGATGTAGTACAAACCAGAAAAGAAAAAAAATCAAAATATTTCATTATTTTAATGTTAATTACCTGTTGGGATGACAATAATGGCTAAATGAAATATACTAAATGAATTTCACCTTTTCCTTATTACTTTTCAACTCTTAAATTACAGAGTGGATCACATTATATCTCCGTCAGGCAGCTGGGCCTGAGCCTCTTCTGCCCCACAAGACACAGTTTGCTCAGTGCGGCTGCCCATCATGCTGCGGAGAGAGGCAGGGTGGCACGGTGTTAAGTCACCAGGGTTCAACATATGATCTACCCCATAATGCAACTTGACATTGGACGATTTGCCAAGTCTCTGTCTGCCTTCCTCATCTGGAACCACCATCATCATCACCACCATCACCACAACATCATCCCTACCACCAGCACCATTAACATTGCTATCGTCACCATCGCGTAAGCTGAAGCACAAGCACCCTTGTCCACCTCGTGTCTCCGGGACACCGATCCCTGTACTAGGGAGTTAGGCCAGGAAGGGTCTGCCTTCTACAAAGGGACCATCTGTGGTGCATGCTATGGTATTCTTGGTCTTGCCAAAGCCACAGCTGAGTCCACTATGCACCTTCCTCCCTCCCTGCTAAGCGCACTTCTCCGAAGCTTGCATCCTACCTCCACCACAAGGAATCCCCAGCTCCCCGCAGACCACCTGCTGCACCCTCCGCCTCCCACCACGTGCCCCCTGCAGACCAACACCAGCACTACCACTTTCCAGTAACTCTTTGGGGCCAATGACATCAAAAGTTCACACGATCATGTCAAGAGGAAGAAAGTTCTGGCACTCAGGAGGGAGGCAAAGGAGGAGGCCTGGTCAACAAAGGAATGGGAAGCTGAGTGGCCAGGAGCCAGCAACCTGCCGGCAGTCACCAGTTGCAGGCCCAGGTCCCTGCCCAGATCCCCAACGTCACAGCAAGAAGGCCCTCGCTAAGCACTGGGAAGCTACCAGGTAAGAACCAGGCACTCCCTCACGGAGCCCCCACGACAGTCCTCGGGGTGGGAAGAAGTCTCCCCGGCCCTGTGGACGGTAGCCTGAGGCTCAGAGAGGTGAAATGACTCGCTCAGGGTCACACAGGCATAGATGGTAAAGTGCGGCACAGAGTCTGGGAGAGTCCTGCTCTCTTAGAACGAATGGCACAGCCCACTGTCAGCGCACAGGCTCTGCACAGGGCAAACAAAGCGTCCTTCTCTTGAGGGTGAAAGCCTACCTCCATCTCTCCCCAGTACAGAGGCGCTCTGCCCAAGGACAGAGGCGCTTGTTAAGAAGGCAGCTCTCACGAAGCACAGCCCCTCATAAAGCCCCTCGCCCTGGCCATCCAACCCCAGTGACCCGAGAACTGGGCATGAACCACACTTTCTGGAGTAAAAGCTGGCTACGGAGGCAGGTGAAAGCAGGGGTCCCAGAGGGAAACCCAGGGTGTGACATCCGGCACGGTCCAGCGGCTCGGGATCCCCGGATGGGAGGCCTGCAAGGGAGGCAGGACCCCAGGGGGAGCAGCACGGCAGGACCAGCGTCTCACTGCCGTGGTCCTCGCTGCCATGAGGACCAGCAGCATCTGTGAGACCATCACTCAGTGTGGGCCCTGGGGCTCCGGGCTCTGCCGTGAGAAACATCCTGTGCCCATTTCCCAGACAAGACTCTGAGGCTCAGAGAGTCCCCGAGTCAGAGAGAACCCAAGAGCTGAGGCTGGGCCCTGACCAAGGCCTCTCTAAGGCACGAGGCCCACAGGGCTCTCCAGAGCTCAGCTGTGCCACCCTCCTCCTCTGCAGGCCAGCGACAATGACCTGTCGGCCGGTCACCCACCCCGCAAGGCTCAGCAGCAGATGAAGGTGGTCACAGCCGAACTGGACCTCCTCGAGGGCCAGGGAAGGAGGGACTGGTAACAATGTCTCTATCCACTTGGAAATGGAGAGGAAAATCAAACAAAAATTACATCCAGCTTCTTCCTGCTAAAACCGAATCAATAGAGAAGGCAGAAAACAAGTGTCTTTTATTTTGCACAAACTTCCAGTTGTCACACTCTGTTCATAGGAGGCAATGCCAGCACCTCACTGGCAGGGCTCAAGGCCTTCTGGGACACAGATGGCAAGACACACACCGAACAGTGGCCCAGGCTGGATGGGTTGGGGATGTGGTTTTACTTCTCCTTAACATTAACAAAGCAAATGGATGTGTGCTTGTGTCAGCAGCCCGCAGGGTGGGTCCCTGCAGCCTTTGGGGCCTCAGGTGGGTGGGGGTGGGGAGAAGGCCCAGGGAGGTCAAGGAGAGGGTGCAGCCATCACAGGGAGGCCATGCCCCAGGAGTACAGCTAGGCACAGGGCAAGACCAGGCCAGGGTCCCAGTCCCCCAGATCTGGAGGAAGAGCCCGGGTGGCTGGCTACGTATGCAGCCCTCCAGATCCTGGACAGCCACAGCGCAGCCTGCCACCTCCTCCTGGGCCGAGTCCGCTGGGGCCAGGTGATTGCACACTGTGTGTTCTGTCTCCTCCCCTGGACACAAAAGGCAGTTCCCCACCTCCCCAGACAAGAGCTGGGCCACAAGAACATGCCCCGTCAATAATTTTCTCTCAGAAGGTCTAGGGGAAGGGCTAGGGTGCTCTAAATCGGACACTCCCAATTCTGCAAATCCATCAGAAGTCATCGCACACAAAGGCAGAAAGTCCAGGTGGACCTGGAGCCGCCCCGCTGGGCATTGGGGGGGCAGTGTTGTGTGGGCTTGTTCCTTCCACCAGCGGGCACGGGCTGGGCACTTGACAGGTGGCCGTGGTGAAGGGAAGCCTCTAGTTGGCTGCTCCCTCCCCTGGGTGCCGAAGGAGGAGGAGCTGCCGGGCATGGTGGTGCACATTTGTGATCCCAGCACTCGGAGGCTGAGGCAGGAGGATTCAAAGGCAAGGTGGGACCTGGATCCCTGGGCTGAGTTTGGGTCCTGCCACTTCATGCCAGGGTGCCCAGGGCCAGCATCACTGTTCTGCGCCTCCCTTCCCTGGCCTACGAAGCAGGACCCAGCTCAGGGGGAGAAGGGAAGGCACGGAGCTCCTTGGGAAACAGGGACACCCACCCAGCAGTGTGGGCACTGCCTCAAGCTGGCTCTCTTGGTGACCAGAGGGACAGGGGGTGGCCGTCTCCATAGGAAAGGCAGCCCCAGCCCCAGAAGCACAGGGCACGCCAGGTGGAAGCTGCGGCCAGAGCAGAGCCCAGAGGAAGGTGCTGAGACCTGTGTGTCTAGGGACTGCAGCAGGTCCCCCTCCCAAGGCAGAGCAGCCGTCAACCCACGTTCCAGATTCACCCTGGGAGCCTGCGTGGCCCAGGCCTAGGACCCAAGGCGAGGAGACAGAATTCCTCTGCCCTGCCCTTGTCCCCTCCTGTAGCAAGGTGCGCCCTCCCTGGGTCTCTGCAAGGCTCCTGGGCGCCCACCCTGCAGGACACTGGTGCTCTGGATGCAGAGGGGAAGAGGTGCAGCTTGTCCCAGAGCTGTGACCTTGTGACCTTGCTGGTGGAGCATCAGCAAAGGACTAGGGAGCAGCCAAGGTGGGGACATGCGGCCCAGGCCACTGCACGGAGAAACATCGAGCTGGTGGCCTTACTCTTCCCGGGGAGCAGCCTTCTGACACCTGTCCACCTCCACCCCAGAAGCTTCTCAGTGTCTGAGTGAATCCAAGGACTCTGTACTGAGCCACATTCCCAGCATTTTTTTTTTTTTTGAGACAGGGTCTCCCTAAATCACTAAGTTGCCCAGGCTGGGCTCCAATTTGCAGTCCTCCTGCCTCAGCCTCCCGGAGTGCTGGGATTTTAAGTGTGCGCCCAGCTTCAGCACCTTTCTAAAAGATCCTACTGAGCCAGCTAGGAGGACATCAGCGGGATATTCTGGAAGGACCCTTCAGCAGCTCGCTGGGGCCACTGAGAAACAGTCCTGGTGGGCTGAGCATTTGAGCACTGCCCCTGCTGTTGGACTCCGGCAGCCTCTCTGGTCCAGAGTCACAACCAGGGACTCCAGAGGAGAAGCTCGGTGGCGGGGGGCAGGGAGAGTGGCCCAGGCCCCCACCAGGTAACCTCACCTGTCCCCTGCACCCCCCCTGCCGGCCCCGCCCTGCAGCCCAGGTGGGAACTGCTGGCCACACCGACCCTGGCCATGCTCCAGTGAGCACTCCAGGCTGGAGGGCTGGAGAGCTCAGCGCATAGATTACCCGCTTCAATTACTTTATCTAACGATGACATTTGTACTATAAAAGTCATCACAAAAATCAATGAGTTTTAAAGGACAAAATCTGAGGGAGGCTCCAGCCCAGCGACCTGAGACTGCAGCCCAGGAACCAGGAGGAGAGGGGCTCAGAGCCGGGGGTGGGTGAGACGCCGGGGTTCCGGAGCCTGGGGCTCCCGCAGCGGCAGCGGGACGGAGTGCACAGAGCCCAGGGCCAGGCCCAGCCCTGAGGCGACCCGTCCACACGACAAACACCCAGCAAACACACAGTCTCAGGCAGCCTGCTGGACACAGGCCTGAGGGACAGCACCCCTCAGCCAGCATGCGGAGACCAAAGTGTAAATCACCGTTAAAGGGGGCAAGGCACGGCTGGTCAGCCTGCGTGTGGGGCCCAGCGTTCGGGCCGGTGAAGAACATGAAGGGAGACTCGCAGCTCGGTCTCCTCCTGGGTCCCGTTAGAAACCCTCCCTCCACTCTACTCTAAGCCCGCCTTACTCAGCCCACCCCTGGGGGCCTCGAGGATGAGAGGATGAAGGAGGGGACACGGCCTACAGCCCTGCACATCAGAGGAATGGGCCATGTACAGCAGGTCTGTGGATGCTGGGAGAGCAGCAGACACTGTAGGGAGTGCGCATCCAGAGTCTAGTGACAGCCCTCAGCTGGTCCGCTGTGTGCTCCAGGGGCCGACTCTGCACCTTGCAGGACCATCAGCCACAGACCAGCCATGGGAGGTTTCCTCCAGTGCCAGCTATGGCCAGTAAAGAAAAAACTTCTGCGCCCCTAGAGGTCTGCACTCAACTCTCCCCAGGACACCCTGGTGGCTGGGGTCAGGGCGGCAGGGAGCTGGGGAGGAACTGGACTTCAAAGCAGCTCTGAAGGAGGTTGGAGCACCTGCGGGGTACTGAGCAGCCAACCCAAGCTTTCACAGGAAGGCTCCCAAGCCGCTGCCTTGCTTCAGGCCTGGACAGAGGAGCGGGAAGGAGAGGACTGGGTCTGCTGTGGTCTGCAAGTTTCCCAGAGATGGAGGCTGGCAGAAGGGAGGGGCAGGGCCTCAGGGTGGAGAAGGTGATAAGCAGAGGGAGATCCAGGACCCAACAAAGACCTTCCTAGCTCTGCACAAGCTTTAGGCTTCACACTGTGACTAGGGCAGGATGGGCAGAACTGAGATCCTTCCTTTATTCACAAACATTATTTTGTTCTGGTTTTTGTGGTTTTGTTTTCAGTATTGGCAGCTGAACTCAGGGCCTTCACACTGAGCTACATCCCCATCCCTTCTTATTTTTTGAGACAGAGTCTTGCCAGGTCACTAAATTCTCGGGCTGGGCTTGAATTTGAGATCTGCCTGCCTCAGCCTCCCAGAGTGCTGTGATTACTGCCATGCCCAGCTTGTTCCCAGATGCCAAAGACCATCTGTCCACACGCTGCTTGTACAGGGTGCTCAGGGAGGAAACGGGTGGTTCCACTGCAGAGTAGATTGGGGCTCTGAGGTGCTGCCAGAACAGCCAGGTTCCTGCGCCACACAGCAGCTGGCACCTCCACCCTTCTGCTGCAGCAGGAGACCCAGGGCCAGCTGGTGGGAAGCTGGATGAGGGGCAGATGGTCCAAGACTGCGGCCCACAGCCCTGGAGGGCCTCCCGGGAGCATCTTTGGGCTCAGCCAAGATGCCAGCTAGCGCCATCTCAGCGGTCCCCACAATGGCCAGGTGGCGTCTACTATGTCATTTGTGTTTCAGGACGAGGATGCTAAGGTTCTGGGTCTTCTCCACCACACAAGCACACGGGTTCAGCCCTCCCCAGACTGCTGCTTCCTGCACTTCCAGCTTTGAGACTCAGAGGCCGCGCTGACTCTGCCTTTCTCTCGAGACCCTGGGCTCAGACCTGGCCGTGGCCTGGCTTCCTGCCTGAGCACCTCAAGGGGCCCCCACGAGGCAGAGGGCACCGTCCCCCAGCAGCTGCGAGGCCAGAGGCAAATGTCTGGGCCTAGAACAAAGCACAGGCCAGCCCCGTGGTGGATTAAGACTCCACACGGGCCCCACAAGTCTACTCAGACTGGTGTGACCACCAAGGGTCCACTGCAGTCCAGGGAAGCCACCTGATCCCACGACCAGCTCAGGACCCAGCGAGCCTCCTGTTGGCTCAACACCTGTGGGTGCCGCATCCGCTCTGCAAGACAGAGGATGGAGCCTGAGCCAAGTGCCCATTACGTGCGTGACGGTGCCTGTGCTCTGCTGTCCGGGCCCAGACAGCCTCACACACACATACCCCTTGCACGCAGGCATGCAGAAACGTGTATCAAAGACACACACGAGTGACGCGTTAAGCATCTGCCTCTGCTTTGGCTTGGACGCCATTTATGTGCATCCCCTGAGGCTCACACACAGGAAGCCTGATGTCCAGCGGCGTGATACTGAGAGCTCGCAGATCTTCAAGATGCGGGGCCTCGTGGACAGTGATTAGAGGTGCGGCCCCGCCCCCAGAAGGGACCAGTGTAGTTCTCACAGGAACCTCTCCATTGTTATAAAGCGAGGCCACTCCACCTGCTGAGTCTCTTCGGTACACATGGATCTTCTGCCATGTTGTGATGGAACCAGAGACCACCCCACGTGGCCACCTGACTTTGGACTTTCAGACTCCAAACCATGGACTACACAGGCCTATTTTCTTTATAAGTCACCCATCCTTGGTTATTTTGTTACGGCAACAAAAAACCAACCAAGACACTCCAATGAAAACCTTCTTCTAAGGTCACAAGACCTTCTTACCCCTACAGGACAGCCAGAGGAATTGGGGAAGATGCATCCAAGGGAAGAGGCCCAGAGACTCCATAGGCCAGAGTATGGGCGGACTTCGTGAGTACAGCTCTGCCAGCGCGGAAGGGGATGCTCAGTCCACCGCTCTAGTCAGGCCCTCGCCAACCCTAAATGCCTCCTGTGTGGGTGTGCAGGGATACTGAGGCAGAGGCATGGCAGGGAGGCTGCAGGACAGGAGTTCAGACATAAGAGGTGGCTTTGACGTGCAGTGATCAAGGGCTACCCAGGACCAGGACAGGAGCCGGGCCTGACTGCAGCAAGCAGGATCCGAGTCAGGCTGGGCCCAGCCACGCAGGCCAAGAGGACCACGGGGGACACTGCCTGAGAAGGAGGTGCTCCAGGCCTGCAGTGACCTGCTGCAGTGACCTGCGGCACCGCAGAAGCCCCGATGGGCCAGTCCTGTAGCTCAGGGGTGCGTGGGGCAGGCTGACCTGGCTCTGGGAAGGAAGTAAATAAATGAAGCCTCAATTTGCAGTGTCTAACGATTTCCTTGATGTAAACGCTTCTACCAGGACTGGTTTCCAGCTGTCTTCCTAAGCATGGAGCAGGATGCGGCTGGCATGCAACCCTTCAGCGCACCCACCTGGGGACACTCACAGGCACCCAGGTCCATCATGGAGCTGTGGCGGAGACGCTGCCAAGGAGAACCAGCATCAGAGACCCCAGAAATGCTGCCAGGGTGCTGAGCAAGGCTGGTGAGGCCAGCAAGGTAGAGGGGCACACACTCCCCCAGAGGACACTGGCAGGGCTCAGGGAATCGGGAGCCAGAGGAGTAACGAGGCCCACAGTGGGCCCTGCGTGGCTCCAGCCTGGCCGAGGTGTCCCTGCACTAGCTTTCCCAGACCAGCTGGCAGTGGTGTCAGCTGTGCAGCACCTGACAGTGTGCACCAAGCTGACCTGCCCGAGCTCGGCAAGCGTGTGGCACAGCCTGGCAGCACCATTCTGATCTGGCTTCTACCACCCACCATCTGTGTCCCTCGCCTCCGCCAGCTCCTGGTAAAGCCTGAGAAGCCCCCCTCATCCACGTGCAGCCTGAAGCCTGCAGGAGATAACGGCCCCCAACGTGCGCTCACCAACCAGTTCCTCTTCAGAGGACCTGCCCCACTCCCAGATCACACACCCCATTCCTCCCCAGGGGCAGGCGAACCACAGAAAAGCCAGGTGCAAAGAGCCCTGCGGGGCTGGGCACAGCACTCCCACTGCCACCCACACCCTCTAAGCACCCAAGGACAAGTGCCGGCCAGTTTGGCTGACAGAGGAGGAAGAGTCTTCTCGTCAGAGCGAGAGTGAGGCTATTTCAGTCCACATGCCAGAGCTGAACAGATTCTCAGACTGCTGCTTCCCATCTATTCCCAGCTGAGTGCCAAGCAGTTTAGAATACCATGTTTACTCACAGGTTCTCCCCTACACACCAGCCAGAGAGCTGTTTACCCTCCAGGCTTCCCCCGCACCACCAAAGCCCTCTGCATTTCCGGGCCTGCAGACCACCACCTCCCGTGCCAGGGCCACCAAGCTAGGATTTAGGGTTCAGTACTTTTTGAAAACCCCCACGAGGTTCCAAGGTGTGGCCGCTATAGGAAGTAGGCTTTGGCTTTGCCAGCACAGCGAGAGTTTCGATGTAAGGGAGACTGCATTCTCCTCCTGCACAAAGGAATCACCAGGAAGGGACCGAGGGAGCAGGTGCTTCTGCCTCCAGCCCAGGGACCCGGTCTGCACGCCTGGAGTTGAAAGGCCAGGAAATCCCCAACATCAAGGCCGATTCTCAGTCCCTTCTTCTGCAGGTCAGCTCTGGCTCTCTCTCTTGCAACATTTTAGACAATTAAGGAATTATCGAAGGAAGAGAGATAAATTAAGTGATGAGGAATCGATTAGATTAGCTACTAATTAGCTTGACATCTGTTAATGGAGGTGAGCCTCTAACAAGTGAAGCTGTTGCCCAGACTTGGACGGGGAACCTGGAGATCCAAGGGGAGGGAAGGGTGGGTCCATGCAAAGCGCCACACTGGAAACCAAGCAGAGTATTTTCCAGCTTCAAGACAGATTTATTTTCAAAGACCAAAATTGTGGAGTGACGCAAATAATCTACTTTCGGGCAGTTTTGAAGGCTTTTAATTCCAGATCAGTGTGTGATGATTAAACACTTGAGATGGTAATTTTACCTAAGCCGCTCGCTCCTGGTGTTTCTGTGGCCTGATGTACAAGACATGAAGCATTTGAGAAAGTAAACGCCGAGGGACACGCACTCCTCAGTAAAGCGCCTGATATGCCAGGCCCTCTTGTGAACACGCTGCACATAGTATTCTCATTTCCTCC
>PVJO010025097.1:9198-23380 GCA_004026905.1 Hystrix cristata | reverse complement strand
GTAATTAACATACCATACATCCAAGTAAATTGTGCTTCTGGGTCCCAGGCTCATGCCAGTGCACAATGTGAGAGAGGTTTAGTTCGATGCTGTGTAATAGTAGCTACAGGAACAGAAAAGCCATCTAGGAACCAAGAATTGCTATAAATTAAGTAACTGAGTGGGGTAAATATTTGGGCAGATTTAAATAGAAAGTACTCTGTAGTTTGTATGCAAAATAACTTGGAATTGAGGACAAAATTTGTCTCAATAAGCTATAATACTGGCAAATCTACCTTTACTAGCGTGTTCCTCTAGAACCGACTAAACAGCAAACAAAAACAAGCATCAGTTCGTGCTAGGGGCCAGTGATCTATCCTTTGTTTGACTCGGCTGTTTAAGAATTATATCATCTTCTGAGGTATTCTATCCCTGCTCACATTCTGAGGACCGACTGAAGACACAAAAATTGAAAGGCATGACTCCTTCCCTCTAGTGCAAGACTCAGAATTAAACAAATAAGCAAGCAGATACGCAGAACTGAGTACTGCAATCGAAGTAAGCATAAGTTGTTTTGAAAGTCCAAAGGAACAACTTCCCGCTTGGCGTGTGGAGGCGGATACCGATAGAGACTGCAGAGCCGAGTGGTGACTGGCCGGAGCCCTCGCCCTGCAGAGGGCTGCTCCGAGCCTGCGGGGCCCAGAGGGCACTCCGCGGAGAGGCGGGAGAGAGACGGTGGGATCAAAGAGATGACGAGAGGAGCTAGATAGTAAGAAAGAAGAGATTCAAGTTTATTCTTAAAACATTGAAGTCGCCCCCGAGCCATAAAATGAACAAACTTGCTTTCACGTGTCACTCCGACAAAAGTGTAAAGATAGAATTGCGACAATGAGGTAAATTGAAAGGCATTTTGAGGAACTGAGAATAACAGAGAAGAATCTACCAAATTTAACAACCTAAAAGCCATTTGGTTGAAGAGTGAGTTTCAGGGATGTGTGAAAGAAAACCCAGGAGAGGCATGGGAAAAAGACAATGAAGTGGAGATGTGTGAGGACTGTTTTAACCACACTTGCTTTTCCAAAAAAGAAAACTGCCTGAAATAGTATGACACCTGTGTGTAAAAATATGATCTGGGCCAGGTATGTTGGTGCGTGGCTGTAATCCCAGCTGAGAGGCTGAGGCAGAAAGATTGCCACAAGTTCAAGGCCAGTCTGGACTACATAGTGAGTTCAAGGCCAGTCTGAAAACAGAGTGAGACCCATCTCAAAACGCAAAAACAAACAAACAAAAAACAGTGAGATCTGGGAAGGAATAGGAAAGGTGTTTTGATTTTGTTTTTCCCTAAACTAGAAAAAACTGAAAATGTTTACATTCTAACGAGGGTAGGGAGGTCTGTAGAGGGATGAGAATAATCATTTAAAAGAAGATTTTGACAAGTTAAAAGGAAAATAGGAATGTACGTAAAATATCCAGTACATGCTACGGTCAGAAGATACCATAAAGAAGGGATGTAGGGCATGAGGGAAGGTTTAGGTGTGAGAGAGTTAAGAAGATACACCATTTGCCATCCAATCCCAGCTGTGAGCCAGCTGGAAAAGTTAAAAAAATCAGGGAGAGACTTGAATAGTCATATTAACTGCTCTATAACGATCCAAAATCACAGCAAAGTCATATATCCTTTTCTCCCAATGCCTAGCTTACCTTATCTGCTGTTTGCTAGGTAAGTGGAGGCTGGGGGAAATAAACAACTTTTAAAAACATTTTTATTTATGCTTAGGTAGACTGGAGAAAGACAGCCTGATTAATAGGACTACACCCAGAGTCTTAAACATTAAAATCCAATACACACCAAAGAGTGATGAGGGACAATCAATCCAAAAGTTAGTGTTATCCATAAAAGCAAAGACAGCATTATCAGATAAACATAGTAAAATTAGGGCTGACTTGGTGATATTAACACCAGAAGAAGAAACAGGATAGGGAGAAAAGAAACCTCAGGGTTAAATTCCAGAGAATAGGAAAAGCCTTCTCAAAGTGCAGTCGTGACAACGGTGAAGACTAGTCCGAGTCTTTTCCGTCACTCTGTGACCCTACCTGGTGCTGTGACACCTTACTGCAGTCATGAATTGCTCCACCTGGAGACCACGACGCACAATGTAGCATGACTGTCATGCTTTCCACAGTATGTTTAGTCACCTCAACACAGGTACATTGAGGCAGGCGGTCAATTCTTCGACACTTTACAATTTAATTAATCTACTTTTTCACTGACAAATAAAAATAGTATACTACATTTAGTGTGTGCACCAGGATGTTTTGGGATAAGAACACGCTGGGAAATGACTAAATCTGACTAACATAAACAAGACTTCACATCCTTATCATTTTGTGTGTGGAGGTGCAAACACTTAAAGTCTACTTTCAGTGAGGTTTGGAAATGCAATACATTGTTATTAATTGTAGACATCGTGTTGTGCAATAGATTTCTTAAATTTATTGCTTCTACCAGAAATTTTTGTATCCATTGATCATCTCCCAAACCCCCAACCATATCCTGGCTCTTGTTAACCACCATTCTGCTCTCTGCTTCTTGAGTTTAATTTTTGGTTGAAACATGAGGGAGATCTTTGCAGTATTTTGTTTCTGCACCTGGTGAATTTCACTTAACTTTATGTCCTCCAGGTTCTCCACTGTGTTACAGATGTCAGGGCTTCCTTCTTTTGAATGGCCAAATAGTATTTCATTGTGTGTACATTATGCTTTCTTTATGCATTCATCAGCTGATGGACACTTAGGTTGTTTCCATTTCTTGAATAGTGGTACAGTAAATATGGAGATTGCATCTCTTTTGAATGTACACTCAGTGATGGTTTATTAGTCAGTTTATCAATCTCTGGGATAAAATACCCCATACCTGCCATTTAAAGGAAGATGAATGTATTTTGGCTCATGGTTTTAGTGGGTACAGGCCGTGTCTGGGTAGCTCCGGGGCAGAAACAACATAGTAGAAGAGTATGATGGAGGATAACTGTTCAACCAATGGCAGCCAGGAAGCAGAGCAAAAAGAGAGGAGGAAGGAACAAGAATATAAACTTCCAGGTCACACTCCCAGTGACCCCCTTCCAAACATGCCCCACCTCCTAATAACACATTCAGTCATAAAGTCACTAACGGATTAATTCACTGGTGAGGGTAACACTCCCATGATCCAATCATCTTCACAAAGCCCCACCCCTGAATACATGAGATTTTGCGGGGACATGTTGTATCTAAACCATCACAAGTAGGATCGCAGGATCACATATTTGTTCTACTGCTTATATTTTGAGGATCTTCCCATACTGTTTACAACAATGATTTCACTAACTTATATTCCCACCAGCAGCACGAACGTTCCCTTTTCTCCATATTGTCTCTAGCACATGTTCTCTTTTGTTTTTTGATAAAAAACATTCTAGCCAAAGTAAATTGATATCTCCACATTATTTTGATTTGCACTTCCCTGATATTTATTGAGTTGAGCATTTTTTCATAACCTACTGTGTACTTACATAACTTTCTTTGAGAAATGTCTATTTAAGTCTATTGCCCATTTTTACTGATTATTTGGTGATTTGTTTGGTTTTGTCTTTTTCTACTGAGGTCTTTGAGTTGCTCATATATTTTGTATATTAATCTGTTGCAAAGTGTATCATTTGCAAAATTTTCTCTGATTCTGTTAGTTTTCTCTTTACTCTGATGTCTATTTTTTCTGTTCTGCAGTAGCTTTTTAGTTTGATATAATCCTATTTGTCTATTTTTATTTTCTTTCTGGTAATTTTGTTGTCATATCCAAAAACCCCTCTTTTTATTCAAATAACCTGAAGCATTCCCTCTACGTTTTCTTCTATTAGTTTCATAATTTCAAGTCTTTTATTTAGTTTTTTAATCCATTTTCAGTTGGGTTTTATACACAGTGTGCTCTAAGGGTCAAATTTTATTCTCATGCATGTAGATATGCAGTTTTCCTGACACTTTTAATTGAAAAAAACAATCATTTTCCCATTATGATTTTTTAGTATTTTGTAAAGTTCAATTCTCTCTAAATACTTGTATTTGTTTCTGTGTCTCTCTTCTTTTCCACTGGCCTGCATGTCTTTTAGGTTTTTTTAACTAAATTTATTTTTTGACTGATATATGAAAGCTACATGTCTCTTTTTATGCCCACACCATTTTAAGTAGTACAGCTTTGTGGTTATATATTTTGAATTCAAGTAGTGTGATGCATTCAGCTTTGTTCTGTGTTGCTCAAAATTGCTTTGGCCATTTGGTTTTTGAGTTCTATAGAAATTTTAGCATTATTTTTTCTATTTCTATGAAAAGTCATCATCAGAATTTTGATAGAGATTATACTAAATCTGTTTATCACTTTAGTAATTTGGACATTTTAACAATATCAGTTTTTCCAACCCAAGTATTTGTCTTCACAAGTATTTGTCTTTCTCTCAATCTCTTTAATCAGCAAATTACAGAATTTAATGTATAGGTCTTCCACCTCACTGGTTAAATTTATCGAAATTATTTTTTAGCTATAATAAATGAAATTTTTTTCTGGAATTTTTTTGAATTGTTCTATGTGTGTACAAATGCTACTGATTTGTTAATATTTGTATGGCGATTTTTTTTTCTGTGAATTTGCTAAATTCATTTATCTGAGAGCTTTTCTGTGGAATTTTTAGAAATATATATTATTTACAATATATTAATATATATTTGTGTGTGTGTGTGTGTATATATATCTATATAGATATAGATATAAAATCATTTTATCTCTAAACAAGGACGATTTACCTTCTTTCTTTCCATTTTGGATTTCTTTTTTTTTTTTTTTTTTTTTTTTTTTTTTTTTTTTTTTTTTTTTTTTTTCCTCCTAGCCTAAATGCTTTAGCTGGATTTCTAGTACTATGTTGAAAAGAAGAATTAGAATGGGCATCCTGTTCTTCTGGATTTTAGAAGAAAAACTTTTAGTTTTTACCACTGAGTATAATGACAGTTGTGAGTTTGTCATTACACTCTTTATTGCATTGAGATGTACAGCTTTTATACAAAATTTAATAAGAGTTGTTATGATGGAAAAGATACAGACTTTTCTCAAATCGTGTTTTCTGTATGCAGTAAGATGATCATATCACTTTGTCAATTCTGTTTGTATCATGTGTCACACTTAGATTTGCCATTTGGAAGCATCTTTGCTTCCTAGGAATAAATCTTAACTGATCACAGTGAATGTTCCCTTTACTGTGCTCTCAAATTTGGTTGACTAGTATTTTGCTGCAGATTTTTACATCCTTGTTCATCAAAAATATTTTGCTGTATTTTCTTGTCTTGTAGTGACTTTGTCTGGCTTTGGTACCGGGGCAATGCTGTCCTTATGAAATGAGTATGAATGCATTCCCTCTTGAATTCTTTAATTCTTTTTTTTTTTTGTTACATTCATCACATTTATTTTGTACCTGTACATGATGCATCTTGGTTCTCCCCCTTCTTCCCCGCCCCTCCCCTCTATTCCCTTCATCCCTATTTACAGCAAGTTCGTTCACATTTCTCCATGAATTCCCTTTCCTTTTTCTACCCTCTTTTCCCTTCCTGCTTCTCCCCCTATCTCTGTCCAATGCTCCTCTCCTTTGAATATTATCTTCGTTTTATATTATATCTATTAAACCTCTTCGTCCTTCAATTCATATAGGAGTTTGAGAAGAATTGGTGTTATTTCCTCTTTAAATATTTGGTAGAATTCAGCAGTGGCATCATTAAATCTTGGGCTCCTCTTTAATGAGGGACTCTAAAATATTTATTTAATCCCTTTACTCCTTATTTACCTGCTCAGATTACATTTCTTCCTTATTAGGTGTTGATATGGTTGCATGTGTTTAGGAACTTATTCATTTTGCTAGGTTATATATGGCAAGTAGTTGTTCTTAGCAGTCTTTTATAACCTTTCATATTTCTGTGATATGACACTTTCTATGGTGAAAAGCATAGTTTTCTGAGGTGCTACAGACACAAGAGGATAATACACTCCAAGAAAATGATCACTCATTCTTTCATTCACTATATATATGAACCATGACGTTGGGACTGAAAACAAAAAATTTCAACAAGTCACCTTAGTGGTTTTCTACCTAGGAACTCTCAACAGGGACCATGACCTACTATGAATGGCAAGCCTGAAGTACCTTCTCTTAGATACCCACACTACATCATTTGCAGCAGTATTTCATGAATTTAAATGTGCACACATGAAAGGATCACATTAATATCTAGACTTCAATTCAGTAGCAACAGAATGGTTCCTACAGATGTGCATTTGTAGCAGGTTACCAAATTATTCTGATTGTATTAGTTCATGGCCCATACTTTGAGTATCAAAAATTCACAATAATTTAAGATAAGTGGTGTTAATTGGGCAGTTTCTATAGAATTCTGTTTCTAAAATTCTTATCTTCATAACGTTCAGTCGTTTTGCTACATCCCCTTAAAATCATTTTTTTGCTTTTCTACTGAAATGATTTATTGATGTCTTTCATTGGGAAGACTACACTTTGGAATATTTTTTAAGTAAAAATATCCCTTAGATCACCATTTACTATGATAGCAATACATTTAAATAAAGTTACATATAAATACTGCATAACTAAGTTTTTTCAAGAAAAATTTTAAAGATCTACATTCTGTTATTATTAAAGCTTTATTTCATTAAGGTTGGGGAGCACATAATGCTTTCTTTTATTATCATGACAATTAAATTCTTCTCTATTCAGTATTTAATAGAATAATCTCAATTATCATTGGAATAATAAATTTGCTAGTGGTATTCTATAAAAAGTAGACCAGAAAAAGCTAAAGGGAAACTCTTATATTTCAGCCAGTTAGTCCTCTAATCTTTTGTGCATTAAAACCAAAGCAAGGGACTGGGGGTTTAGCTCAGTGATTAGAGTGCTTGCCTTGCAAGCACAAGGGCCTGAGTTCGATCCCCGGCACCACAAAAAAAATAAAAAATAAAAAATAAATTAAAAAAACCAAAGCAAGGGCTAGAGATTTAACTCAGTGCTTAGACTGCTTGCCTTGCAAGCACAAGGCCCTGAGTTTGATCCCCAGCACCAATAAAATAAAATAAGACCAAAGCAAAACAAAAATTCAGGTACCACTATTGCCCAACCACTGATCATCTCAAAGTCACAATCCTCACTCTGAAAATGATGGCCTAACAATCTTTGAAATTCCTTGCCCTTATATCCCTCTAAATTTAATCTAGGATTACTAGCACTTTCCTGAGTATTTAGTTGCTTTATACTCATTTCTGAAAAAAACAAGTTTAAGCATAAGAAGTCCTAGATCAGCATAACATTACAAAATCTTGACTCTTGGTCTATCTTAATTTTAGTAGCAGATTTCCTAGTTGCCAGGGTGCCTAGGTCTTCACCTGGCATTTCAAAATTTTCAAGGATTGGATTTCCTAACACTTAATTCAAATGTATCTTGGATTAGATCCATAATATGTGCTCCTAGCCAAATATCAAAGAGCAGATAGACAACTCTTTGAGAGATAATCAAAATTACAATCTATTCTTTTCCCTATCACATAAACACTCGAATTAAATTTAAATTTGAGAATTTGTTAATGTTCATAAAATGACTACATTTTCCTTAACAAACTAAATGTATTGATTTAATTTTAATATACTAATGTCTGAATTTCCCATATTCTTGCATAAATTCTCTCTTTGATACAATAAACATACTTAGATTTTTAGTTGGCTTTCTGACATATCCCCTTCTCATCGCTATGAAATCTATGCAATCCCTCTGTCACTCCATTCTAGATTTTGAGGCAGAGCCCTCCTCTTTTCATTCTGTCAGAAAAACATTTATGTATCACCTACTATGACCTAAGAGCTATCTTATATACAGGGTTACACAAGAGAATCCCCATCTATACAGTTTATTCTTCACATGCCCTGATTCTATCACGTATCATATAATTACAATAATTTTGAACTGCTTTTCAATAATACTTTATTCTTTAATTCTGACATACATTTTTAGAATTTGAAAATGCATATGTATAATAATACTACAGATTTTAATAGTTATAATTATTTCCCTAAAATGTTAGATTGCACTTTTATTTTAGTACTGAAACTTGACCCTAGGGCCTTCTCACTGAAATACATTCTCAGCCCATTTTACTTTTTACTTTGAGACTGAAACTCACTAGATGCTCACTTGTCCAGGGCAGGCTCAAACTTGCAGTCCTTCTGCCTCAGCCTCCCAGAGTGTTTGCTGGATTACAGGAGTGTGCCAGCATGCCTGCCTTGGGGATTTATTTTTAAATAGAAAACATGTAATTCAATAACTCTTACTCAAACAAATAATACATTAAACATTGCCTACGTATATAATTTAGATTTTGGTCAGATTTCTAGGAATTGAAAAATTTGTAATTCCACATGATGAGCTCAAATTGTTTTTCATGTTACTGGATCATTTATGCTCCCTGAATTAAAGAAGGAAAACATTTTCATAACCCAACCTCCAATATTTGAATACAACCCTTATGTCTTACCTTATTTCTCTCTTGTCTGAGTTGAAGTACTTCAATTTGTGACAGTGTTTTATTGATCCTTCACAACCTCGATCAATGTTCTCTGTACCCACTCTAGTTTTGCAATGCTTCTGTGAGGATATGCACTCAAAATGGCCAAATAGCAAAACCGATTGTCTGATTCAGCAGAATTCCCATCAAACTACCGATAGCATTATTCACATAATTAGGAAAACAACAAAGTTACAAATTCATATGTAACTGCAAACTAAATCAGTCTTGTGCAAAAAAAGTAACACACAAGGTATCACAGTAGCAGGCTTCAAATTATACCACAGAGTCATAGTAACAAAACAACATAGTACTATCCTAAAAACAGACATGTAAGCAAAAGGAAAAGAATACTGGATCTAGATATAAACTTATGCAGCTACTATCACTTGATCCTCAAGAAGGTGCCAAAAAATATGAGTTGGAGAAAAGACAGCTTCTTTAACAAATGATTCTGAGAAAACTGGACACCTACACGCGGAAGACTGAAACTAGATCCCATCCCTCACCTTTACAAAAATCAACTCAAAATGGATTAAAGGCACTAATGTAAGACCTGAAGCTTTGAAACTGCTAGGAAAGAAAGCAAAAGCAAAACACTTCAAGACAAAGGCACAGGAACACCTTCCTGAGTACGACTTCAGTAGCTCAGGAAATAATAGAAAAGATTGACAAACAAGGTAACATCAAATTAAAAATCATCTATATAATCAAGAATGAAAAAACAGCCTACAGAACAAGAGGAAAGTTTTTGCCAACTACTCTTCTGATAGAGCATTATTACCCAGAATATGTAAAGAACTCAAAAAGGTAACCCCCAACATTCAAATGATCCAATCAAAAAATAAGCCAACAAAAGCAACAGACACTCCTTAAAAGAAGAAGTACAAATGGTCAATTATATGAAAACATGTTCACCATCTTTAGCCATCAGGGAACTGTAAATCAAAAGTATATTGAGGTGTCATATTACCCCAGTCAAAATGGCTGTCACTAAAAATACAAAAAATAAATTCTAGTGAGTATGTCTTGAAAAAGAAATGTTTCTCCCTTGTTGGTAGGAATGTAAATCAGTACAACCACTACAGAAATAGGTGAGGAAGTTCCTTACAAAACTATAAATAGGACTATTATATGATCCAGCTATACCATGTCTTGGCATATACCCAAAGGGATTATTCAGTATGCTATACAGACAACTTCATACCCATTTTATTATGGCGCCATTAACAATAGCTAAGTTATAGGATCGGACAGATGCCCATCAGTGGAGGAATAGATAATGAAAAAGCAGGGAGTATTATTCAGCCATAAAGAATGAAATCTTGTTAAGGAAAATAGATGGTACTGAAAATTATATGTTAAGCAAAATAAGGCAGATACTGAAAGGGGTATGGAATCTATGGGAGAAAAGTAGGAGAGAGACTAGTAGAGAAGAGGGAGGAGACCTGGGAGAGGGAGAAGGTCAGGCCAAGGAAGAATAATGGGGAGATATATACAGTCAAAGTGTATTGCATTCAAGTATGGAAATGCCGTAATATAACCCAATATTCTGTATAATTAATATGCACTGATAATATATACATAGAAAGAATTATTTTTATGATAGCAACTGCAGATCATTCAACGCAAGGCACGAGACCCTGCTGAATGCGGTGTCCTCTGAGATTGCACCGGTTCCATGCCTGTTTGCCACCCACCCAGCCAATATTTGTTGTCAAGGAAACGTCTTGCAAAAGTATCTTTTCAACCTCATCCAGTGATTTCCCGCTACCTCAATCCTATTAGGCCATTTTCATTTGCACGCAATATTTTGCTTTACAATATTATGAACCTGAGCGATAGTCCCTGGAAGTAGCAAGCTACAAGACTGTTGGCCTCTTAACAATCATTGATATTCACTAAGGTGTCATAGTGCATCTTGTATTGAGACAAAAGCAGATAGCAGTGAAGGAAGAACTTGTCTCTCAAAATGTCTTTCTCTAATCCTGAAGTTCTGCTATTATTGTGTCATTCCCCTGAGTCCAGCGACAAGTATGTAATGCAAAGTCCTCTGTGTAAAGGCTCATATTTCTCTTTATCATTCATTTAAGCACGCATCACTGTAATGAGCATGCCAAAATTTCTGAAAAGGGTAGATCTCATACAAAGGGACATAAGAAAACCTTTGGAGATGAAGGGAAATGTCTATTACATAACTGTGATCATTTCAACACTTGTGTACATATGTCGCAACTCATCAAGTTATCATGTTAAATACGTGCAGTTTCTTATATTAATACCTCAGCAGAGGTGGGTTTTTTATATCTCCCCAAAAATTTAAAAAAAAAAAGACACAGAGAGAGAGAACTGGATTATTCAGATTAACCATCAAGGAGCACCACAAAAATTCCCCAGACCTGCACAAACTAAAAGTTCAAGAGCATTAGTCATCAGTTGATAATGAGCTCATGTAAATGGAATATTTTTCCATATGAAATTCAAGTTAAATATACTTATTTTTTAAACTAAGTTGACCAGTTCTCTATGCCTAGAGTAAATTATATTCATCCTTGTTAATTTTTAGAGTTACTTTCAGCCCAGTACTCTTGTTCTAGTGAAGCTAAAATTTGACTCAATCAACTATGTTATTAAACATCCCTCCCAACTTTTCTCCAGCCTGAAGTGTGATAAGCTTGTCATAAATGACTTCACCCAAATAATTGATAACATTTTTCAACAGTCTGAAGGCAGAAGACAGAGCCTTGTGGCACTCCCAGATGGCAGCAAGCCATTAATCTTTTTTTTTTTCTGTTTGTCCTCTTTGTAAGTATTTTCTTACACAACAAACACAAGCTTGCTACAAAAAATTTAAACAATACAAAAATTGACAATGTGGAAACAGAAGTGCTTCTATTACAAACTTACTCTCCAGAGGTAACAATTTCTGATGTTTTATTATGCAGTTCTATATCTAGATAGCTGTATCTACCATCTCACAATCAGAATAGTTTTCAAAAGTGGGCTTGCACTGAAAACATTGTTCTGCAAACTTTTTCATTTAAATTTGATTGGGTTATATTTCTCTCCAAAAACTCCAGGGTACCTTGTTCTTTTGAACTGTTGTATTGAATGCCTTCTTAGAATTGTACCACTATTTATGTAACCAATATCTTTCTGATGAACATATTTTGATTAAAAATATTTGCCATTACAAAATACATTGTAAAAAATATTCACTGTAATGTGTACAATTTTGAGACTATAATGAGAGTACCTCATTCTCTAAAGTCCAGTATCTGGATAGAAAGTTATCAGCATTTTTGAATCTAGTTGATACTGTCAAATTTCCATCTAAAAATAACACCAAATTACACTTCAGCCTCAATCGCACAAGAAATAACAGCAAGAATCAACAAATGGGATTCTATCAGACTAAAAAGTTCCTGTACAGCAAAGGACTCAATCAGTAGAGTGAAGAGACAACCTACAGAATGGGAAAAAATTTCTGCTAGCTGCTCCTCAGAGGACTAATATCTAGAATACATGAAGAATTCAAAAAATTAAACCACCTAAAATTAAAGACCCACTCAAGAATTAGGCAAGGAAAATGAACAGACACTTCACAGAGGAAGAAATACAAATGATAAACAAATATATTAAAAGTTGTTCAACATCTCTGGTCTTTAGAGAAATTCAAATTAAAACAACACTAAGATCCCATCTTATTCCAGAAGGAATGGGAATCACTAAGAAATCAAACAATAACAAATGCTAACCTGATTACAGCAAAAAAAGAACACTCCTGCATTGTTGGTGGGAATGCAAACTAGTACAACCACTATGGAAATAAGTATGAAGATTTCTCAAAGAATTGAAATCAGAAATTCCACATGGCCCAGCTATTCCCCTGTTAGCATCTTCCCTAAAGAGTTTAAGTCATCATATTGCAGGGATACATGCATACCAATGTTTATAGCGGCAAGATTGTAATAGCTAAATTCTGGAAGTACCCTGTATACCCATCAACAAATGACTGGATAAATAAAATATGGTATCTATATATAATGGAATACTGCTCAGCTATAAAGAATGACAAATTTGAGACATTTCTAGGAAAAATGGATGCACCTGAAAAGTACAATGTTAAGTGAAATAAACCAGACACACAAGCTTAGATACCATCATATAGTGTTTCTCATTTGAGTGAGACAAAGTACAAACAAAGAAAATTATAAAGGATGGATAGAGAGGGACAAGGTGATGGATCTCTTACAATAGGGAAGTGGTCCAAGGAAACAAGGGTGAGGGGTGAGGAAGAGAGAAAGGGGAAATAGCAAGAAAGATATGCTGTGTACAGGAAGATAATAACCACAGATAATGTAAACTTTGTAAGCGACAACATGGGCCAAGGCAAATAATATCAACAGGAATGAGAAATGAGATATGAGAACTGCGGTGAGGAGAAGGGAATTAAAAAAAAAAGAAGAAACATGCTGTAATATGTACATGTAATAATTCCCCAAGATGATTGTAAACATGAACTTCAAACATGTACAAATAAAATTTAAATTTTTTTAATTTTCTGTTTTTCACATTATGTCTTGGTAAGTTTTCCCTACTATATAAGGGAAATATATAAGGAAATACATAAGTAATTTCAAGTATTTTGTGACTTCATGATATAAATTAATATTTAATCTATCTGACAGTCATATTTGTGAAAAGAGTTTAGGAAGCTTGATTCTCAAGTGGTTAATAAGTCATCACATTGTCGTTTAATAAATATATTAGTCTACACTTATTTGACATAAAGTTTGTATCCTCCCAAGTCCCCATAGCTACTTGGATCCATATTAAACCATTATATTTCATATTGTCATAAATGAATTGGGAAGCAATCTATATTTCTCCCCAGTAAACGAATAATACCAATTATTATCTATCATCACCATTAGTAGTAGTATTTGGTGTTAGGGATATTAAAGTAACACAGTGCTACTAAATAAAATAGGAAAAAAGAAAGATAACTATCAGACAAAAAATGTAACAACTATTTTGTAATCATTCTTCTAGCTTCATAGATGCCTAAATACTTGGTTCTTAATCAAATTTTTATTTCTGTGATAACTCAAAGAATTTATAGTCAATACAACTGACCAAGGTTACTGTCTACTTAACAAAACCACTGTACTTCGTTGGAGAATCTTTTTTTTTTTTTTTTTTTTTTTTTTACCAAGAACATGCGTGGGTACATTGTATACATAATGATCATAATCAACATGGTTATTTTGTACCTGTACATGATAAATCTTGGTTTTTCCCCCTCTTCCCCCTTCCCCTCCCCTCCCTTCCATTCACCCACCTCTCCCTATTTGCAACGAGTATAGCTACACTTTACCATTTTTTCCCCTTTCAGCTTACTTTTCTTTTAACCTTCTTCTTTATCCCCCTTTTCCCTATCTAGTTCTCTCTTTTGAATACTATCTCTCTCTCTTTTTTTTAAACAAAATATCTATTCTACCCCTTGGTCCTTATTTACACTTATGGTTTCTCATATCAGAGAAACAATTCGATAGCAATTTAAAC
>PVJO010025096.1:0-23257 GCA_004026905.1 Hystrix cristata | reverse complement strand
GATGTGTACTCATGAGTGTCTGATTTATTTCACTTAAAAGTATGTTCTCAAGGAACATCCATTTATGTACAAATGACTCTAGTTTATCTTTTTATGGCAGTGTAATACTCCGTTGTGTAGAAAAACCACATTTTCTTTAGCCATTCATTGGTTGTTGGGCATTTAGGTTGTTTCCAAGACTTAGCTATTACAAATTGTGTTGCTATGAACATGGTTGTGCATACGTCCCTATGGTATGACGATTTTAATTCTTCTGGAAAGATCCCCAGTAGGGGAATAGCTGGGTCAAATAGAACCTCCAGTTGTAGTTTTTTGAGGAATCTCCATATTGATTTCCACAATGGCTGGACCAGTCTGCATTCCCACCAACAGTGGAGGAGGGTTCCTTTTTCCCCACAGCACCTCCAGCATTTGTTATTGGTTGATTTTTCCATATACACAGTTCTTTCTGGAGTGAGGTGAAATCTTAACGTTGTCAAAACTGGATTCTTAACTGTATTTAGCAGCTTTAAAAAAAAATTTTGCACTAAAGCCAGAACAATACAAAAGCACTTCCTTGTATTGATTTAACAGATGAACTGGTTTAGAATTTGTTTAGACATGAAAAGATAATTATTTGCCAATATGACTTAGAAAAAGCATTGTCTGTGAAAACATAAAAAGACTTTTTTAAATAAGTAAAATCCCAGCTGTAGATTTAATTGTGATATTCCCCAACAGTTAAAAACAGAGTTCGTAGTAATTTTAGAGCCCTAAATTTTATTAATGATATACTGACTTGCCCCTGGCAATTTAATTTTATGTGGCAGTCAAAATTTTACTGAAGCAGATTGGTTTTGAAACTTCTACTAGTCATAAAAGTCCTAAAATAAGCCTTAGAGTTAAGAATAAAAATAGATTAGCACAGAGCATTAGTTATTAAATTAGCTACAAAATGATTATAAAAGAAAATGAGGTCAACATTCTTTCCTGTTCCTGTTGCCCTTGTAAATGATTATTTTCAAGAGTGATTTAACCATTTTTGTCTCCTTTTTTATAGTATCTACTTACTAAATATAGTCACCTTGTTACAAATGGCGGCATGAAATAGAATTTGACTTACAGTAGTCAGTGTTGAATATACTACTGATGATACTGTGTGTTAGCTACATTTTTCATCGCTTTGATCGGGCCTCAGGAAGGCCCTAGGAAAGCAGGCAAATGTTATCGTGGTGCATGCCACCTCATTTTCCTGCCTTTTGTCTGAATTTCAGCCTACTGTCTAAATTGTTTTACAGATGCTTGTTTTGTTCCATAAGTCTGTAGCTAGTAGTGGCAAACAGCCAGAGCAGAACAGAATTCCTGGGAAAGCTCATGGTCAGAATCTTACTTTCTCTTCTCCTCTGTCCTCTCATCTCATTATCTGTCTTTTATAGTAAAACCACATAATTTTATTTTAAACTTACACAAAGTACAGTTTGTTAAATATTGTCATCCTTACTTACAGGGATGGAATTTAAGAAAATCACTTCTCTGCATGATTAGTGCATTACTTTTCTTTGTTCACTTGTTTTTTAAAATGCCAAATTGGAAATAATCATGAAGTAGTTCATTAATGTATTCTTAAATAAAATAATGAGTTAAATGTATTTTCTTAAAGAGTTTTCAAAATTAGTAGGAATCTTTAAATATCTTTGAATAGACACTTAAAACCTCTACTACCAAGAAATACTTTATCCTGTTCCCGGAAATATAAGCAGATAAAGTACAAGAAGTGAAAAGAAGTCAAAAAGTACACAAAGATTTAAATAGCCATTAATTTGCCTTGTCAAGATTCTTGAAAGAAATGCTGGACAAGTACTTTGGCCAAATAAAAAACATGTCAGCTGCTCTAGTTAAGTACTACGTAATATGTTACTGCTTTTCAGAAACTCTATTTGAATATTCAACATGTCAATTTTTAAGACTATAAAGTAAAATATTCGTACCCAGTCTTTACCATTTGGACAATTCAAGTCTGAATTGGTGGGAAATGTTAATTTGAGGGCACAAATGTACACAAAAATGTTATTTTTATTGGTTTTAAATAATAGATACAGAGGACTAATAATGGTTAACCTGTTTTTAAAAAAACAGGTAAAAACCAGGCATTGACACAAACCTGCAATCCCATGTGCCAATCCCTGAGGCTGGAGGATCAAGAATTCAAGCCCAGCCTGGGCAATTTAGTAATGTAGTGAAACCCTGTCTCAAAATATTTGAGAAGGGTTGGGGATGTAGCTGAGTACAAAGGTCCTGGACTTAATCCCACTACCACCAAAAAACAAACAAACAAATAAAAAACAAATTACTTGTAATGCCAAGATACTCTGTTTTCCAGTTAGAACACAAGATAAAATTACAAGAGTTTTTTTTGTTACTTTTTAATAGAAGGAGATGACCTTCAATATCAGATTCCAAACTGATCAGTTTCTGATTCCAGAACTAGTTAATTCAAAACTGATAAGGATTTTCTCTCTAGATGAGTTTTTAGCATCTAAGAGGGGCATTCCAAAAACAATTTATTAGAAATGACATTTTATTTATCAACATTCTATATTCATGCTGCTCAGTGGGAAAAAAATTATATTTCCTTTTTATCAACCAAAACAGTCAAATTCACAAGAGTGCCACTGTTGTGATACTATATTTTTTTCCATGGATGTGTGAAACTTAGGCAAAATATTTAGCACTCCATCAACTGGTTTTTTGGAATTAGTCCTGCTAATTTATTAGCTATACATTGAACTACCACTAAAATCAGTTTTCCCTTTGTTGTCTATTTTAATATTTGTTCATTTCATAAACTTCAGAAATGTATTTAGTACTTACTAGTGCAGAAAGGTTTTGATGTTGTGTTATCACATATGTTAGTTAAAGATCTAATTTTTGCCTGTGATTTTCCTATAAATGATAAAAAAAATTTAGATTACTGTTGTTTGTTTTTTGGTATCGAAGATTGAACTGAGGGCTTCTGCACTGAGAGCTATCTCTAGTTCTTTTTAATTTTTTTATTTTCAGATAGTCTCACTAAATTGCTAAATTGCCCAGGTTGGCCTTAACTCATAATCCTTCTGCCTGAGCTTTCTAAAGAGCTGATATTTGCAGGTGTGCCACACCCAGCTTTTTAAACATACACGCATACATATGTATGTATGTTTAAAAAGAGTATTTTTTAACTTGAGCATCCAACTGTATTAAAATATTAAATCAGGCTATATATACATAATTTAAAATTTTTATTGTAGTTAAGAGTACATATCATAAAATTTACTATCTTAACTTTTAAGTGTATGGTTCAGCTTTGTTAAGTACATTTATATTGTTGTAAAACAGATTTCCAGAATCTTGCAAAATTGAAACTTTATTCATTAAATAACTCCCCTTCCCACAGTTGATAGTAACCATCATCCTACTTTCTGTCTCTCTAAATTTGACTATTTTAGGTGCTCCATATAAGTGGAATCATACAGTGTCTTATATTTTTCTGACTAGATTCCTTTACTTAGAATAATGTCTTCACTGTTCATCTATGTTGTAGCACGTGGCAGATTTTCCTTCCTTTTTAAGGCTGCGTAGTTTCCAGTGTATGTGTGTACAACATTTTGTTTATCCATTCATTTGTGGAGGGACCTGTAGGTTGCTACTACTTCTTGGCTATTGTGAATAGTGTTTCTGAGAACCTGGACAGGCAAATACCTCTTTGAGATCCTGGGTACAATGTTTGGACATATACCCCAAAGATGGTCAATGTTGCTTGGATTAAATGACACCTAGAAAGATTATGGGATTGTGAGGGTACTACCCTTATCAATCAAAAACCCATTCATGACTTTATGACTGAGTAGCTCGTAGGAGATGGGGGCTGTGGAAGTAAGTCACTGCGGGCACACCTCTGAAGGGTATAACTTGTCCCTGGCCCCATCTTCTCTAGCTCTTTCCCTCTCTCTCTGCTTCTTGACTGCCATGAAGTGAGAAGCCTTCCTCTACCGTCCTCTTCCTCCATGTTCCTGCCTTTGAGCTTGCCCACCATGTACTAAAACCTCTGAAATTGTGAGCCAGAAAAAGCCCTTTTCATCCTCTAAATTGTGTAGTCAAGTATTTTGGTGACAGCAAGGAAAAGGTAACTAATGTGAGAAAAAGTTTGATTTGGCTCATGGTTTCAATCCATGATTGTCTAGCTCTGATGAAACACTATAGCGAGGGCATGGTAGAGGAAAGCTACTCACCTCACGACAGCCAGGAAGCAGAGCAGGAAGAGGCAGAGAGAGAAGAAGGGCCTAAGGACAAGAATATACCCTTTCAAGTTCCACCCTTAGTGACCCACCTTCTCCCACTAGGCCCCACCTCCTAGCATCATTTTCATCCATAAACTGAGCATTGGATTCATCTGTTGATGAGGTTAACACCCTCAATACATTAGCCTTTGGAGTACAGTTCTTATTTAAATGATAATATCCCTTGGAATTCCATCCAAATTTCAGAGTTATTCTTTTGTTTCAAAAAAATGCCATTGCAATTTTTATTGGGGAGTGTATTAAAACTCTGTATCACTTTGGGTAGTATCAAGATTTTAACAGTATCAGATTTTCCAATCTGTAAGCATGAGATATCTCCATTTTTAATTTTTTCAGCAGTGTTTCCTGTTTGTTTTCTTTTGTTTTGAGACAGAGTTTTGCCACTTCGCCTAGGCTGGTTTTGAACTCAGGATCCTCCTGCCTCACCCTCCCAAATCCTAGGCTTATAGGTGTGTGCCACCTTGTTTGTTTGCTTTATTTCTATGTATTTTTTTCATGCTATCATAAATGGAATTGTTTTCTTAATTTCCTTTTCCAGTTTGTTATTAGTATCTAAAAACACAACTGGTTTTGTGTGTTAGTTTTGTATCATGCAAGTATACTGACTTTATCAATTCTAACAGATTTTGGGTGGCATGTTTAAAGTTTTCTTCATATAAAATCAAGTCATTTATAAACAGACATACTCTTTACTTGCTCCTTTCCAGTTCGGGGATCTTCTAAATTGTTTTCAGTGACATGAACAATGCTTAAAAAATATTGTTGAGTTAAAACAATGTGTAAGACTTCGGAGTATCAGTCCAATTTGTATCTATGGTAAGGAATCTTATAATTATACTTAGAAGAATGGAAGAAAATGATGGCTTTGTGGGTGATTTTTTTTCATTCTTTTCTGCATTAGGCGATTCTTCTAAGATAGTTACATTAATATGGTTACAATAATAATATAGAATAAAACATAGAAGTTATTTTTAGGTTTAAAAATGGTAGTTCCTGTTATTGATGACCATGTAAGGTGAGCATGTTTTTGGTAGTTTTCTGTTAAATTTTGCTAATAGAGGATTCAAATAGGAATATTTTACTAGTATTAGTCAAGCCTGTAGTCTTCCCTGAAACACTTCAGGGGTTTAAAGAACACAGATTTTAAACTCTGGAGACACTGCTGTCTATAAAATTATAGATACTGGTTTAATTAATTGCTTCAGTAAATCTATGATCTACCATGTTACTGAAATGTGGGGAATCCTGCATTGCATCCTGCCACAGCCAGATGTTTAATGCTTAGTACCTTTTTTAAATATGAGGGTACATTGCTTTTAATATTTCAGAGGAACTATTTTTAGGACTTGTTCAACTGCAAGAAATTCTTATGAAGATATTGATTACAGATATTACCCAGAGGCCCTTATAGAATGTAACTTGATCCTGTTTTGATGAACCAGTCGTAGGAAAAGCCACTAGTAGCTAAGTAAACACTGGCATTGCATAATTTTATTTAAAACTAAGAAACTAGGTGTTATGGTTTGTGCCTGAATATCCCCCCAAAACCTCATGCAGTCAGAGATGGCTGGATCTAGAATGTGTGATGCTGGGATTAAGGGCATATGATTATTAAATCAATCCACTGACTGGTTTGGCACCACCCTAGTCCTAGCACCCTGGATAAGATACTAGAGATAGAAGGAGGCTTGCCTACCACTTGCTTACTCTTTTACTTACCTTGCTGCCTTCTGCCTGTCTGCCATGCCCACCCTGCTTTGGACCCAGCTGAATGTGGACCGAAACCTCTATGAACTATAAGCCGAGTAAACCTTTCCCCCTTAACTTTGGGTGTTGGATATTTTGTCACAGCAACAAGAGAAAAGTAACTAAGACTAGGGCAAAGACTGACCCCTAAAGTGACCCCTGATACTAAGGCTTGTATCTGTTTAGAGTAGCATGTTTGCCTACTTCAGTTTAAAATTATAGCTTAGAGTTGCAGTGTGCTGCTAGATAGATGATGGCATAGGAACAATGGACAGTAGCAGTCTTTGTCCATCACAGAATTTGGCATTTAGGGTCATGTAGTACTTGGTAGCCTTATTAGAATTCTCTCTCAGATTATCAGCCTCAAAACAGTGGTGGAGGCTATGGTTGCTGCTCTAATGCTCAAACTTGAACAGTGATATAGTGTCTTTTTTCCAAAAAAATGTGTCAATACCATCTCGAACCCAGTGTTTTGTAACTAATCCGTATCTGCACTTTTCAGTTTCTCTTTACAGCTACTTTCCAGGGCTCAAGCCAGTCTCAGGAGCTTTTAATCATTTAATTATCATTCTAATTCATACTGGTTCCAGTGTTCACTATCTCAGACACAGTGCTCCCATCTCTCTTGACACTCCCTGGAGTCCCTTTCTGACTCAGGTGGGTCACTTTTTCCTGGAAGCATTAGGCTGAACTGTCTAATGCACAAACTTTACATCTCCTAAAGAGCCAGATTGTGAGTACCTGGCCTCAGTGACCCCACCTGTTTCTGTCTATACTTCGGTGTGACCAGCAGCTGCCCTTATTAGAGATAAGAGAAAAAAATATGCCCAAACATTGAATCTCTAGTGGAGTTTTTTTCTGTATAAGGACATACTCACCAGCCAGGTTTTCAGTAGGACATCACTAAGATGTCCTTAGCCACAGTCATTGAAAGACTACTACCTTTTACTCTAGTATTCTGCTTTTAATGTGATTCTGTTGCTAACTGACAACAGACCGTCTCGATGGTTCACATTTTCAAAAGGCAAATAGGATGAGCTCATACCAAGCTATGAATTACTTCTTTACAGGCCAGTTGTCCACCGTGCTGTCTTCAGCAAGTAGATCACAAGACACAAACATCAGGTCCTGCTGGATGGAGGTAGATTCTCTTAGGGATAAGGACAGCCAGGCAATAGTTAGACCTCTGGAATAAAATATGCTAACAGAAACAGGAATGTCAGGAAGAGAAACTGGTTTTAAGAGAAGATGTTAATAAATTCAGGGGGCTAGCAAGATGTTCAAATGGAAATACTAATAGGTTTCATGGTTAAAACTGAAGATGCCAAGACACTAGTTTTCACCAGTGTCTTCCTTAACCTTGCCAAAATATGAAGAATGAGACCTCTTTAAGAAAATAGTTTCTGAAAATCCATTTATGCATGTGCAGCAGAGCTGGAAGCTATAGTCCTGAGATTTCTGAACCTACTGAATTTTAGTGGGAAGTAAACTGTCAGTTAAACTGGCATGTAGAAAAGAATATAGATCATCCAAATTTCAGATCACTTTGACAAGGTTGATATAGTTACATCTGTGCTTGACAACTGTTTAGTTTCTCTCCCTCTCAGGATGGCTTTCAAAAATATGTTTATGTCTATTGCATGGGACAATTTCATTTCATAGAATACCCTACCTCCTTTGCATTAAATCTTAAAACAGTAGTGAAGCAGATACATGAAGAATGTACCCAGAATTGGACTTTATTCAGTAGGTTGTATGTACTAAAGAAGGCACGGGCCTGAAATATTTGCATTGTCAATGACTCGTGAATTCTTGCTTTCAGCTATATCTCTAGAAAGCTGTTGCTCGCTCTCACCAGGACCCCACCTTTCCAGGTAGAAACCTCACATTGTTTGCTTTTGGAAAGTTATGGTGTCAGAGTCAGCTGAATTTTCCCCAAGAAGCAGTGGTTTGCTACAAGTAGTAGTAATTCAGCCGTACGATTGACTCTGACAGTTCTTTTTAAGAATTTAAATACCATTCAGAAGTTAGGCACCATATGTAAAGTTACTCCTTTTGAGAAAACCCCAGTTCTCTGAAGAATTTTTCAGCTTCAAAGAAAGATAAACACAAGTCATTTGTAGGAAAATGATGCACCTGGAGACCACAGTGTTGAGTGAAATAAATCAGACGCACACATTTAAATACTGTATGGTTTCTCTTATATGAGAAACCCAAATTACAAATAAAGAGCAAAATAAAAAGGTAGATAATAGGAAGTAGAAAGATAGATCCTTCTCAACTGAGATGGGGAATAAAAGATGGAGAGAGGGGAAGGGAGAGGAGGGAAAGGAGATGAAAAAAGGAATTAAGATATGTTACGTACATGTGCTATGTACCACCTCCTCACAAGGAATGTAATCATGTACTACAAACATGCACTTTTAATTTTAAAAAAAGTAACTGGAAATCCAAAAAAAAAAAAAATAGTACATAGTAATGAAGTTGTTTCTTTACTTCTTTTTCATTTATAATTCAGAGGGTTTTTTTTTTAGCTAATGTATCGTGAAGGTATTTTCACATCAAAGCATATTTAGGACTCATAAGAGTATCTATAATGTACCATAATTTATTTAACCACTCTCATTTTAAACCATACCTTAGTAAACATCTGTCTCTGGGCTTATTTTTTAAAAAATTTTTGAAGTAACTGTGTGGTTCAAAGATTTGTACATTCTTAATCCTTCAGGCTTTATAGAAAGAACATACAAGTTTACATTCCCACTGAAGTATTGAAAATGCCTAATTCCTCATCTGTATCTAGTATTTATTGCAGAGTTTTCCTTCCTTCTTCCCACTCAGAGAGATTTTGAGTAACGTGATGACCATTTTATTTTGTTTTTCAGGAGATGATTTTTCTCTGATTCAACAAGAAATATTCATGGTTAAAGAATGTAAACACTGCAACATCGTTGCCTATTTTGGGAGCTATCTCAGGTAAAAATCAATCAACCAGAAGCATCTGCTGTCTGTGTAGTTTGTATTTTCTTTGCTACTACTCTTCCTCCCTTTCATGTAAATGCTGTTGCATGCGGGCATTTCAAAAATTACATTGTTCAAAGTTCTAAAATTTCTAGTTTTCTTTTCTTCCCTGACGATACTGTAATTACATTAATAATGACACCTCCACTTATATGTTAATACTTTATCTGGCAACCTTAGTGAAACATGAATGATTACAAGCAAGTATTTTAGCTTACAAAACTGATTGTATTCCAAACCGTTTAAGATGGGAACAAAACTGAAACCAGTGTACTTTTCTGCATATTGAAGAGAGGTTGCTTTGGTAATTTTCTATGCACTCTGCAGTGCATCCTGAACCCAAGTATGGTAAGAGTGAGAGCATTATTGCTTATTTCACTGGTTAAGAATTATCAACTAATACAGTTTTCTTTCTCTCTCACATTAGTCGTGAAAAACTATGGATTTGTATGGAATACTGTGGTGGTGGATCACTTCAGGATATTTACCATGGTACTGTTAATTTAACTTCTCATTTTAAAACCAGTATTGACTTTAATGAGTATCATTTGACATTTCCATTTAACTAGGGATATTAATAGTTGGATATACTATTTTACATTCTTTTGTTTTTAGAGTACTGCATAAAATCTAATTTTTTTGGTTAATCAATTAAATTTGTCTGAGCCTGAACTGTAAAATCCAAAAATATTTGTACAATCTAAATTTTACTTTTTAGATGTAGTCCCTAGAAAAATGTTTTATCTGTAAATTGAACTGCCTAAACTTCCTTATAAATAAGAATTTAAATGAAACATAAAGGAGGTTATATATGTCTTAATTACTAGAAAGGCAATTTACTTGCTACTTCAATAATTTTGTGTTAAAATGTGTAGTTTTTTTTTAACACTGGAATATTTAGAGTCTGTTTATCTAGGCAGTTTTCTGAGTTAATACTGTTTAGGAACAATGTCAATTCTGACTCTGCAGTCAGCTTTGAATCTGTATTGTTGACAGTTTCTTGAGTTTCTAGAATTTGTGAAACTGAGTATGTAAAATAACTTTTTATTTTCCTTGTTTAACATAGATGTGGGATAGTAAAACTCCCATTGTAACCTTGTGTAATTATATTAAGAATTATGTGAACCCAGGCCTGCTGGCACACACCTGTAACCCCAGTACTCTGGAAGGCTGAGGCTGCCGGAACCCAACTTTGAGCCCAGTTTGGGCACTTAGTGAAACTCTGTCTCCAAAAAAATAAAAAGATCAGGGATGTAGGTCAGAGGTAGAGCACTTGACTAGCATGTGCTGGGTTCAACTCCTGGTTTTGTGTGTGTGTGTGTGTGTGTGTGTAGGAAGTTATGTGAAATATTTTTAATATTTCCGTACTGAAATCTTTATGTTGGAAGTTTTATCAGATTTTAGTTATACATTTTTCGAATGTACCTACAATAGATTTAAAAGTAGCTATTCCACTTTAAATAATATCTTGTAACTTACAGAGATTAAAATTTTAAAATGTCATTTAGTCAAGCAGTAGTTCAATAACCTACACTAAACCTCCAATACTGAAATCACTTAAAAAGATAATATAGCTTCATATATGTTGACTGGGGTATATGTCCTCAAGAATATGTATAGCATAGCTGATCATACTAGGATTTCAAAGTCTTATTTTTGTAAGCATACATATGTATGTAAATGCATAGATAAACACAAAGGTATATACTGTATACTGTTAAGGGAAGAAAAGCAGGGCTCAGATGTAAAATTCTGAATTATAGTAAGTGTATTAATGTATTACTCAGTTATAAATTTAAAATACAATAATTTTGTATAACAATCTGTAATAAAAAGTCTTGATCACTGCCTCTATTTTTAAAAATGTACCACATAAATGTTTCAAATATACAAAATGATTTAAACTACCTGAAAGAGTTTTAAAATAAGAACTAATCTCACTTTAAAAAAAGAAAAATGTTTTATTTTCCTATTCTGGAGTCTTTCATTTTCTTAAGTATTATAATATAGTGCTTGCTTTATATTGCTTTTGATTTTAAAGAATCGCTGGTAGAAAATAGCTCTGCATCACTGATTTAAAACTCTCTTTTTCGAGGATTTTATAACAAATTATAATCCTGTATTTTAAATATTTGTATTCAGTTGTAATCTTTATGCATTCACACTTCTACAAAATAAAAACTCTGAAGAATATAGATAAAATTATACTATATAGCTGGCAGTTTTTACTACTTTTCCTTTTAGAGAATTGTTTTGGACATTAATTTTATTAATGACATTTCTACTTTTCATTATTAAAACCTGATATCTGTTTAATTAAATTGAATCTAAGAAGTACCCATTCCTGTAAATAGTATACTAAAAAACAAAGCAGTCAGGATTATCTACACATATAAATTAAATGCTGTTCATAAAGTGATTTCACTTCACTTATTATTATTCTATTAATTTGCTGAGAATCTGTACCTGAGTATGTACAGACAGCTAGTGATTAAAATATGTATAAAATGTCTCTCTATGCAAAGATTACACGTGAGTACCTGGATTGCAGTGTCAGCAAACACTACCTCAGATTCTTTCTGTTGATACTGAAAAGCATAGTTCCAAAGCTTCTGGTTGGTACTTGCATAGTGGGGATTTTATATTTCATGTTTGGAAGAGATCTGGTTGCCAGAAGTGATCTAGGACTTTTTAATTCTTTGATAAGATACTGAATCAGGCCTCCCTATTTTGATGGGTAGGGTAAGTAATTATACCAAAGAGATAATATCTTGACCTTTAAAAAAGGATATGATGCTTTTCATTATATTTCAATAAAACATTTTTATGGTTCTCTATATCTGTATAACTGTAATTAGTTATATATGTTTATCCAGTTTTTGGCTTTATTTCTGAAAAATTGTTCAGGATTGACAGCATGTCATGTCCATTGCTTAGAAATAATTTCCTGTGATGCTAAGTACTAAGCTTTGCACATGATAGTGTTATATATTTTGACTGATCAAAGTTGTTAAAGAGTAAATCTCTTATTTTTAAAGTATACATTAAAATTCTCCATGTTACGCTTTTTTTCTTGATTATAAAAATAAAATATGCTCCTGGTCAGAAGAGGATTCATCCAATGACTTATATACAGAGGTTTTCTATTAACCTGCCGTTTAAAAAGTAGATTGTTTGTAATCTGTTAGGTTCACAGGTCTAACATAGTGGTCTCTTTTCTTTCTAGTTACTGGACCATTATCTGAATTGCAAATAGCCTATGTATGCAGAGAAACTTTACAGGTAACTGCATTCGTATATGTAGATAGATAATTCTCATTTCACAATTGATAACTGTAAAATAGTGGCCTGCCCAAAAGAGAACGGGTAAGCCAAATTGATTTTCCTGCTAAACCCTCATATTGTAGTTCTGTAATGTAGGTTTTTGTTTTGTTTTGTTTTTATCAGTGAGTCACAGAGTTCATTTAAGCTGATGCTGAGCCATGCAGTGCTCATATGTGGTGGTGGTCTCTGATACTGATATGTACAGTGGTCATGTGAGACAGTTGGCTTTGTAGCACTTGGCCTTCAGTTGCTACAGAGCTAAAGAAAGCTGTAGGTATAAATTGGTTTTCATGAATGCATCACCAGGCTTCCCAATGTAACAAGTTGCTTTCTTTTATGGCGAAAAAAGGAATCTTCCATATGACCTAAGAGCCTTTACCATTTCTCCCCTCCAAAGAAAAATTGCACAGCAATAACCTAGACTGTTACCTGGAATCTCCGGCTCTGTGGGACGTTATTATATGTCATGATAGCAGAACCCTTTTTTATAACTTTGGTTAGCAACTGTATTAAACAGATGTCTTTGCTGCTTTACTTATGGACTTTGAGAATTTTTAGTATGCAAAAATGAGTCTTCAGTACAAGTACAAGGTATGCGCCATTTTCCCAAATTTATTTTTTTTTTCAGTTCCCTCAAAGACTACTCAATGAGAAAATTAGCAATTAACAATTTTGTTTATACCCTTTAAGGCATTTAAACAAGGAGGCAGAATCAAGTAGTAGTACTTGTAGGGTTTGTTTCTGTTTTTGTTTTTTGGTAATTTACAACTGATAATTGTTAGCTGATAATTCTATCTGTATACTTCCTAGGGTATGAAGTTTATTTAGAGGTGAAATTGATGTTCTGTATTTGGTTCTTAAATGTTCTAGAAACTAGGAGATTGATCTGGTCAGTTTATCAAATGAATTAAACTGGTCAGTTTATCAAGAGTTCATTTCCACTTACTTCAAAAGACGTGTCATGCCAAATCTTACTATGAAATAAAGAAAACCTAGTCATCTAATATCTATGTGTGTTTGTGTGTATAAGTCATGTCCATGGGGGATTATTTTCAGGACCCCTAAGGATAACAAAATCTGTCGATGCTCAAGTTCTTTATATAAAATACCATTATATTTGCATATTATCTTCCTGTATGCTTCAGATCATCTCTAGATTGTTTATAATAACTAGTACAGTGTAAGCAATACATAAATCATTATGTCGTTGGAGGGTGACAAAAAAGTTGTGTATGTTCACTGCAGGCACAAGTTTTTTTCTTAAATATTTTCAGTTCATGATTGTTTAAAACCATAGATGCAGAAACCACAGAGGGATGGCTATTATATATATTTTTAAAATATATCTTCCTACAATATTTACATAATGTAGAAATATATCTACATAGATACAACCTTAATTATGTACTCATGGAAGAGAATTATTGGCAAATTCATTTTCTTTATATTTTAGGGTTTGCAAAGTTCACTGTTTCTTTAAGCAGTGGACAGAATACTGTGCATATCCTCCCATATGCTGCCATGAAAGTGAAAAAACAACTTGGATGTGTACTCTGGCCCTGGTAGATGACCTTAAGCAGAATTCTTACCTGTATAAGAAGTTCCCCAAGTTTAAAATGAGGCTTTGTGAAGGACAGCCTCCAAGATTAGTTGTTTTTAAATTCTGTCATTCTAACAGACTTCCACATCTCCTCAGTGCAGAGTAACAGGAAGTATCAATACAGAGTCACAGAGTCTTGTCAATACATAGTAACAGGAAGTATCATTACCATGCTACATGAAACAAAATAGGCAAAATACATGAAACTGTGGCTTTCAAGAAACTGGACATCAGGTAAGAAAGAACAGTAAAGTTTGAGAAATAGGAAATGAAGGAAAGTTGTATTGTCCCAGCTTATGGCCAAAGGAGAGTTTCCAGGCCCTGGTGCAGGAAGGAAGAACCCAAGTTGGGTCCAGGGCAGAGTGCTAGAAAGTATTCTATTCACAGTGTCAGACATCCAATCAAAAATTACCAGGTATGCAAAGAGGCGTAATAAGAAAACCAATAAAACCAACCCACCACTGACAAAAATGCTAGAATTAGCAGAGTAGGACAACAAAGCAATGATTATAACTGTACTTGAAATGTTTAACAAATTAAACAGAGATACAGAAGCTATTAAAGGCCCAAATCAAACTTCTGGAGATTAAAATCACAATGTGTGATAGAGTTAATGGTAGTTTAGATATTGTTATCTTTCTCTACATACATAAATTTGTGTAAAATTGAGGATATAACAATAGAAAATATATCCAAACTAAAACAGGAAAAATGAATTTTTTAGAAATATAAAGAAACTGATAGTACATGCCTATAGTCCCAGCTACTCAAGAGGCTGAGCCAAGAGAATCGCTTAAGTCCCAGAGTTTGAGACCAGCCTATGTAATATAACAAGACTTTGTCTCAAAAATTAAAAAAAAAAAACAGCTCACTAAGCCATGGAGCAATTGCAGATTGCCTAATATATGTATAATTTGTATTCCTGAAAGAGGAGAAAAAAGAGACAGAAAGCAATATTTTAAAAATATAAATAATAGCTGAAAAAATTCCAAATTTAATAAAAACTAACCCACATATCCAGAGCACTCAACAGAGTCTGGGTACAGGCAGAATGATAAAAACCACACTAGTGCATATCATCATTACATTGCTCATTTGATGATGAGAAAAGCACACATATACAAGACAATAAAGGAAAGGATGATGACGTTTATTACTGCAAACAGTGCAAGTGAGAAGACAGTGAAAAAGGTGAACTTTGCCTTCACACTTTGAGAAAATATCTTTGAAAAACAAAGACAAAATAAAGGGTTTTGCAGATTTATAAAAGCTAATCCCCAGCAGACACATCCTATGAGAAATACTTGTGGAAACCTCCAGGCAGGATTAAGATGACATCAGAAGAAATACCGATCTACTCAAAGATACAGAGTTTATTTTTACCCATGGTAACCACATGGTTTAATAGATAAGTAAATATATAGGTGTTTTTTTTTAATTATATGTCTGTTGTAAAGATTTTTAAAGCAAAACTAGTTACAGTATGTTGTGGAGTTTATAACATGTGTATAAACAAAATATACGAGAATAGTAGCCTGCAGCTCAGGGGGGAGAGGTGCAAGTGTACTTTTATAGATTCTTATGCGATAGTAAAGTGATATAGTATCACTTGAAGGTAATCATACTTAGAGTATAATAGAATATAATACATACAAGCCATACAGCAACAAGTAAATAGGAACAAAAAACTTAAAAGATAGGTCAGCAAAGATAATCCAACAGTATGTAAAAATTATAACATATAGAAAGTAAGTTTGACTTGGAATGCATTGTTCACTTAACATCCACAAATCATTTCAAGTAATTGGCCATTAGCAAACTAAAAAAGAAAAACCACATGGTTATCTGAATTAACATTTAGCAAAATTCAACATTCTTGAGTTTTAAAAATTCTGAGGACACAAGCACTAAAAAGGAATTTGATTAACTCAGTAAACAGCATCTGTGAAAAACCTGCAACTAAGTCATGCTTCAAAGACTGGCTAGATTTTTTTTCTCAAAAGTTCAAACAAGGCAAGGATATCTACCCTCAGCAACTGCATTTCAGCACTGTATTCTTAGAGGTTTCACCTGGCGCAAACAGAGAAAACAATGAAATAAAAGGTACGTAGTTTCGAAAATAGAAAGTAAAGCTATCTTTATTCACAAGACTATGTAATTATATAGAATATGGAATGGACTTTAAAGTAGCTACTAGAACTATTAAGGGAGGCTAGAAAAGTTACAAGAATCCAGACCTGTCCATATACAAAAGTCAGTTGGGTTTCTGTAAACTTACCAACAGAATCGAATCAAAATTTTAAATGAATATGTATAATAACATAATGTGACATTCTTAGGGATAAATATGACAGAAGGTACCCAAATACTTGCATACTAAAAACCACAAAACTCCTGAGGGAAATTAAAGACCTAAATATGTAAGTGGATAACTATACTATGTTCATGGATCAAGAGACTGTTAAGATGTTAATTCTCCCGAAATGCCATTCAAAATCCAAGCAGGCTTTTTTTTTTCTTTTATTAAGAAAATGACTGGCTGATTCTAAAATTCCTGTGGAAATGTGAAGCACCCAGTGGTCAGGCAAACGTGCAAATTGATGTAGTGTGACAGGAAGCAAACCAGTGTTTGCTGGAAAAAAGAGAAATTATATAGGGGCATAAGAGAAGAGAACTTTCAGTGGTGGTTGAGTGTGGTGATGTTTTAGAATATTTCTGACTTTTACCAGAAAGCAAATTGGAAATTTCTAAGCTACAATATACAGTGATTAGTAAAAGAAACTCTTCTAAGTTTTATCCCCCACAGAAGACATTCTTGTTTTTATTCAATAGGAATTTAAGTAGAGAATTTAGAAGTTTACAGTTTTGCTAATGCATATCATTTTTTTTTTTAACTTCAGGGTCTTGCGTATTTGCATACTAAAGGCAAAATGCATAGAGATATCAAAGTAAGTTCATTTACTATGTTTAATTTGCTAATTCTTTTAGAAGAAAATTTATGATACTAATTTAATAGTATTGGTATTTTTGTTTTAGGGTGCAAATATTTTATTGACAGACCATGGTGATGTAAAATTAGGTATGTTACATCAAGTTCTTAAATTTTTCCAGAAAAAATAATAAAATTTTAAATGAGAATTAACAAATACACAAATTTAATATTGATACAAAATCATTATAATGTTTACCCTTTGACACAATAATTTTGTTCCTGCGACTCAAGTAAAGGAAATTACTCTCAAGGGTGGAAAATCCATACTCATAGAAGTATTAATCATTTTATTTATAGTAAAAAATACAAAGTCTAGCAATAGAAAAATGATTACAATTTATTTATTTATTTTTTCTTATATTACGATTTATTACTTATGTAATACTAGCAAGATGTTAATATTAAGAATGTGAGAATAAAATCACCTGGTGTATTAACTGGCAAAAATGAACTGTATTTATAAATGTACTATTTTATTTTTATTAGTGTATTTAGCAAACAAAAGTTCACAAAGGGTGTTTTAAAAAATAGCACCAAAACATTTTGTTGTGTTATGATTAATTTGGATCTATATTTTTCTTGCATTTTATTTTTGCTTTTTTCTTTCCAAATGAACTTCAGTGTACTTATGATAAAAAATATTTTTATTAACTGTTATTAAAAAGTATGTTTTCATTTTAGTGAAATTCCAATAAAATCTTTAATGAGTATGTTAGGAATCTAGCAAGATGAGATTTGGGGATCCAATTCATGTACATTTTCCTGACGTTGATATCGAGATTGCAAAATGTTATGCATAAGGAGTGAGACTTAGAAGTGTTGAGTTTATTTGAAAAGAACTAAAATTATTTGTTCTGTTTTTTTCCTTACCAGCTGATTTTGGTGTGGCTGCAAAAATAACAGCTACCATTGCAAAGAGAAAATCTTTCATTGGGACCCCTTATTGGTAAGACATTAATGTGATTGAGTTTGATTTTCTTTTCTTCGTGGTTGATGATCAGCCTTGATACTTGGTAATGCAAGTGATCATTGAAAGGCAGGAGACTTGCATACACTTTGATGCCATCCTAGTTCTGAATGGGCTAGGGAATTTTGATACTCTCAATATCCAGCTTTCCCCATGTTAAAGTGTTAGTAATTTCTTCTGCTGTTTCTGGGAGCTCTTGTATTGAGAGGACCAGTAGGTATGAAATTTTCAAAAGAAAGACGTGCATTACCTCTTGTAATTTTCTTACCCTTTACTCTGTCACTGCTTTTGTTTTAATCTACAACTTTACTTTCTGGTTGTGAAAATTCATACATCCTTCCTACCATTAGTCTGCACCAGCAATCACTCTTGCTGCCATAATTAAGTCTTGCAGTGGGTCTGTCATTTTCATGAAAAAGTCTAAACTTCCTTGTGTAATTAGTAGGCCGTCATAATCTAGCCTGTACTTCTGAGGTTCATTTTCAGCTTTCTAGACCCTCTCAAAACTGTATTTTGTGAAGGATAATTTTTTTCATTTCCTATCATAGAATTACACTTTTAAAACGAAATGATTTAAACAAAAATGATTTGGTAAAAGTTTATCTTGCATTTGGATAAGGGAGAATGCATACTGTCCTTTTGTACTCATCACCAGCTGATAGCCAGTAGTTATAGGTCCCTGCTGAGTTATTCTCTGGGAGAGGGTGCTGGGAATTAAACCCAAGACCTTCCTACTCAGCTACGTCCCCAGCCCTCCCACTGCTTTTTAAAATTTTGAGACAGGTTCTTACTAAATTATCCAGGTTGGCCTCAAACTTGCGATTCTCCTGCCTCAGCCTCCCAGAATGTGTGTGCCACCACAACCAGTTCGTTGATTCATTCTTTAAATCTCACCTCCCCCAGGAAGTTTCTTTGGCTTTCACAGGATTTCAGGTGTTTTTCACTTCCCATATTATATACAACAAGGCTCACCTAAACACCAACTGAACTAAGACAAGATTTTCCTCTGAGTCCCAGTGTTCAGAGGAGGGAATTCATGAGTTTTAAATAATGAATTTTAAAAGAATTTGTGTGTGTGTGAGGCATTTCTCTCCTGGTAAGGTTTCTGCTTTCCTAGCAAACACCTTTCAACGTCTTTCCCTCAAAGTCTAATGATCATAAGAAAAAGTGACAGATTCATATCATTTTTTAAAAATGATAATGTTATATTCATGGATTCCCTCTAGGATGGCCCCAGAAGTTGCAGCAGTAGAGAAGAATGGTGGCTACAACCAACTCTGTGATATCTGGGCAGTAGGAATAACAGCAATTGAACTTGGAGAACTTCAACCACCTATGTTTGATCTTCATCCAATGAGGTGTTCTCATTATTTACACTTACACAGTTATTAACACATTATTTGGGGAAGGTAAAATACTGATAATTTTAGGGTTACAGGCTCATTTTTTAAGTATATCAAAGTAGTTAAAGTGTTGCAAGGAGCTCAAAGGTAATCTTATGTAAAGCCTGCTCGGTGGCATTGCTACTCCTCAGCACAGAGTGAGTTGTCTATATTGTTTGAAGCTTTTCCATGAGACACATTACCCTAATAATCAGACTACGATAGAGCAGTTATCGTTAAACAGGTCTTTTTATTTTGATTCTTTATCAGTTGCTTTTGTTTGTCCTATATGAAATTATAAGTAAATTATAGAATACATCGTTTGTGTGGGTTTTTAACCATATTTTATTTTACTTTAGGGATACTGAATATGCTTAGTATAATTATCATTTACATTTGAAGATACTATCTTTCAGAAATAAATATTGAGGGCTTTCTGAAGTTTTTTTTTAATTTTGAAGGAAAATATATACAAGGCTAAAATTTAAACTTTAGATAGTATAAAACTAAAAAGAAAATCAGCAGAATGGGGAAAATGTTCTACCAATATCTGAACAACCCCGAACAAATATATGCTACATAAAGAATTCATTCAATGACTGCAGGCAAAAGATAGGTTATTGAGGCACAAGTACCCGCCACTAAAGAAACGTGGAAAACTAAAGATATTTAAGTTATAAGATACCTACTGTTAACTGGGATACAGATTTGTAGGGAAATAATTTTATGTGATTAAAGACAATACAAATGCATCAGTGATTCTACTACTTAGGAAATTATACTACAGAAATAATCCAAGAAAAGACTAAGAGTTTACCCATTGTAGGATAATGGGGAAAAATCTAAGTATTAAATGCTTGGTGAGTTGTTAAATTATTTTACAGTTAGGTACAGCTGTAACCTATATATAAACCAAAGCATGGGAAAATTAAACAGTAATGAAAAAACAAAGCACAATATTACCTAATATTGCAATTTATTATAATAATTTGTAAGCATTTAGATAAATAAAGGAGCAAAAAATTTAAAGAAATATTTAGGGTAGTAAAAATGCAATTTTTTTCTCTTTCAGTTTTCCTTTGAATCATTTTCTTTTTAAAAAGAGAAAATATCTTTCAATTTATTGGTTGTTCTTGTTTCTTAGTTAACAACTTAGTTTCTTGGTATGTGAAAGAAGAAAAATGATGTTTGCTTTAGAAACTTGGAAGGAATTTCATAGGAAATGCTGAAATAAAGCATTTTAGAAATTCCTTCTTAAATCCAGTATCTTAAATTCTCCATCTTAAATTGTTCAGTGAGAGAATATGAGAAATTATTGTCCAAATAAAGGAAGTAGATCTGGAAATCAGATATAATTTGCCTTTGGACTCATAATATTAGAGGCTAATCTTTGATTAAACATATAACCTAATCTTAGAGTACACATTATCTCCTGTGTTACAAAGTAAGGTACAATTTAAAGAATATGATGAAACTCTTCTCTAACATTTGGCAGCTTTTTTGTCAGTAAGGGTTTGTTTGAAATTTAAAGATCTTTCTAGATAGGAGAAACTTGGCACGCTTTATCTAAAAGAGAAAAAATTTTAATTTCCACATCCTGAAGCATTTTTCTTCATTGTATGCTATAGGTGGTCATCTTGTATAAATTTGTTATAGGATATTCATTCTGATTGTTAGGTATAGTAATAAAAGTATTTTAGTGTCGTCCTTTAACTGAACTTTCTATTTCAGGGCTCTCTTCTTAATGTCAAAAAGTAATTTTCAGCCTCCAAAACTAAAGGACAAAACAAAATGGTGAGTTAAAAAACATATGGCGCTATAAAATTTTTATGGTTGAAAGGAGCATAAGTTCAGTTCCTTTTCTTTTTTCTTTTGCAATAATGGAGATTAAACTGAGGGCCAGCACACTGAGCTGCATCCTTAGCCTTTTTATATTTTTTATTTTGAAATAGGGTGTCAATAAGTTGCCCAGGCTGATTCAAACTTGCAGTCCTCCTGCCTTAGTCACCCAGAATGTTCAAATACAAGCATGCACCACCATGCCTGACAAGTTTGGGTTTTTTTGTAAATAGTGAAACCAAAGCCCAAAATCATTAGGCACTTTGCCCAAAGTTACATAGCTAACATACCAGTAGAGTTATGTGTGGATCTAGGTTTGTATTTCATTCATAATCCACTACTCTTAATAAAACTCATTTTTGTGTTAGCAGTTTGGGTAGGAGTGTGGTGGGAAAATGATTTTAAATAAATACATGAAGATTTTGGAAATTCATCTGTTTTTGCCCTGTATTTCTTTACATCCATTAATTACATATTGACTTTCATGATAGTGATGAAAAGGTTTCCAGATACTGTGATACTTAGAATGTCCGTGTTAATTTTTCATTATCTTTTTCATTATCTTCCTTCAGTGGAAAAGTGTTACTTATCTTCATTCTAATTTTTTCTTTCTCCTAAAAGTAAAGCAATTTGCCTTTCATTATAGTTTATAAAGATGTTGCCAATTGGATGGTAAAAATTGAAAATTATTTTTCCGATAATATCTTCTCTATGCATTGTATAAAACAGACAAATATGTCTTTGTCTATAAAGCAAATAAAAGTTTCCAAGTTCTTAAATTCAGAAATTCGTCATCTACATTACATGGATCTTTTGAGTTTCCATGAACTCCAAATCCTGTATGTATACTTATTTTTCTGGTGAGACAATCCATAGCTTATTTCAGGTTCTAGGAGGCCTTGCCCCCAGATAGACTCTAAACTGCTTTGTGTGTCATAACCTGTGTGGGCATAGTTTCATGTAGAAGCCAGGTCATTTGGGGATGAGAGCAGGAATGGAAGACAAGTCATGCACCAGGAATAAAGGAGGTTATAGCATTCATACATACCTGTATATGTATGTATGTTTGGGTTTTTTTGCATTGACACGAGTTTCTTATTTGCCCAAAATTCCTAGCCCTCTGGAACTGGAGGACTTTATGGCAGGAATAACTGCACATTCATTCAGGAATAGGTGACTGTTAGGTATTAACACTAAATTCATTAGTCAGATTCCAGAGCATTCATTACCACTGGAGAATCTTTGCCAGTCACTGATGCTATCTGACTTCATGTTACCTCTTGTCATAAGCCACTAGCTTCAGCGTAACGATTACATTTCTCTGCTGAAAACTGCTGTGCTGTTACCATTGCTAATGATCAGGACGGTTATTTAATTTCTTTGGTTCTGGTCCAGTATCTCCCACAATGGAATGTTGGCAGTGATGAAAATACCCCTCCTTATCATTAACACGTTCCCACTGGCTTATACACACATGACTATCCCATCAGGCAGCTGGAGCCACTAGTAATGACTGTCCCATCAGGCAACTTGAACTAACCATCTAGTCACTTTTATCAGTCTTTTTACTAATACAGTAATAATCTATAAATGGACTGAATCTGGTTGCTTGAATTTGAATAATTACTGCCCAAACATAAATACTATTCATACCTATTTTTAAGATTATTACAATAACCACATTTATTTTCTTAAATTAAAAGAAATTTATATTCATAAACAATTTATCAACAATTCTCTAAAATTTAACATAGAAATCTTACAAGTACCCCATTGCTGGTGTATATAATATGCATTTATATTTGCTGTATGACAAATTAGCTGAATTACACTTTTTAAACCATTTTAATTTTTCCTTAAGGACCAGTAATATAATGACACCTGTTTTGCTACATCAGTGCCTTTCTTTGCATTACCGTAACCAAAGACACCCTGAGAAGCACTTTAAGTGCCCTATTGGATAGTCATGCATATACCACCCATGGTTAAAGCCCGCAGAATGATCGAATTCAATCAGAACCACCTTGCAGCAAGACATACAAGTTCAGTATTGTCATGAATATGTTAATA
>PVJO010025095.1:0-23286 GCA_004026905.1 Hystrix cristata | reverse complement strand
TGTATGCAGCATATTGCTGGATCTTCTTTCTTGATCCATTCTGCTAGCCTGTTTCTTTTGATAGGTGAGTTGAGCCCGTTTACATTGATGGTTACAGCTGTTATGAGTTGACTCTTTTTTGCCATATATCTTTTCTGTAGTTGGTTCTGTGTTTCACTTTAGTTCAATTGCTTGTCTTTCCCGGTGGGATTTTTTTTTTAGTGTCCTTGTAAATGTTGTTAGCTCTTTCCTTCTCCAGGATGTCGTTCAGGAGATTTTGTAGAGGTGGTTTGGAGGTTATAAATTTCATCAGTTGTTCTTTGTCATGGAAGTATCTTATTTCATTGTTGAATTTGATGGATAGTTTGGCTGGGTACATCAATCTGGGTTGTAGATTGTTTTCTTTCAAGGCTTGGAATACGTTGTTCCAGGCTCTCCTTGATTTTAGGGTTTGTGTGGAGAAATCCACAGCAGACTTTTCAACACAAAACTTATGTCAAGGAGAATTTGGAACAAAGTATTTCAAGCCCTAAAGGAAAACAATCACCGACCCAGATTGATATACCTAGTAAAACTATCTGTCAAATTCAATAATGAGATAAGGTATTTCTATGACAAAGAACAACTGAAGAAATTCATGACCACCAAAATGATTTTCCAGAACATTTGAAGGATATTATAGAAAGAGAAAAAGAAGACAATAATTCCAAGGACACTAATAAAAAGAATCCACCAGGCAAGGCAAGTAGTTAAACAGAGGGGAAAGACAAGGAACCAGCAACAGGAAAATAATATGCCAAAAATAAGCCAATACATAACAGTTAAAACCATCAATGTAAACGGCCAGAATTTACCAATCAAAAGAAACAGACTGGCAGAATGAATCAAGAAATAAGATTCAAAAATATGCTGCATACAAGAAACACATTTAATCCAAAAACAAATTCACAGACTGAAAGTCAAAGGATGGAAAACAGTATTTCATGTGATAGGAACTCAGAAAAAAGTTGGAGTAGCTATCCTAATCACAGAAAAAGTGAACATCAAGCCAAAACTGATCAAGAGAAACAAAGAAGGTCACTACACACTTGTTAAGGGAAAACTCCAAGAGGAAGAGATAGCAATCATTGATATTTATGTACCAAGTACCAGCATACCCAACTACATAAAACAAATATTAATGGACATTAAAAATTAAATAAACACTAACACAATTATAATGGGAGACCTCAGTACTCCACAAATAGATCAACCAGACCAAAAAAATCCACAAAGAAATATCTGAACTGAACCAAACTTGTGAACAAATGGAGTTAGTAGGTATCTACAGAGTGTTCACTCCACAACATCAGAATACACATTCTTCTCAGCTGCACATGGTACTTTCTCCAAAATAGGATACATACTAGCTCACAGAACATGCTTAAGTAATGCAAAGGAATTGAAATTATTCCATGCATATTATCAGACCATAGTGCAACGAAATTGGAAGTCAATGGCAAAAGAAACCACGAAAACTACATAAATGCGTGGACATTAAATAACACCCTCCTGAACAACAAATAGGTCACAGATGAAATTAAAGAAGAAATTAGGCAGTTTCTACAATTAAATGATAATACCAATACGATGTACTGGAACTCTATAGTAATTTAGGAAGTATGGCCATTTTCACTATGTTGGTTCTTCCTACCCGAGAACAAGGGATACCTTTCCATTTTCTGATATCCCTTTCAATCTCCTTTTTTCAGAGAACTCTAGTTTTCAACATAAAGTTCTTTTACTTGCTTTGTTAGACTGATTCATTAATATTTCATTTTTATCAATGCTACTGTGAACAGTGTGGCTTCCCAAATTTCTCTCAGTGAGTTTATTTGTATACAGGAATGCTATTGACTTTTGAGTTTTGACTTTGTCCCATGGATGCAAAGATGGTTCAATATATGTAAATCAATAAATGTACTACACTGCATAAATGGAACCAAGGAGAAAAAAAATCACATGATCATCTCAATAGATGCAAAAAACCTGTGACAAAATTCAGCAACCCTTCATGATATAAACTCTACAGAAAATAGGTATAGAAGAATATTTCCACAAATTAATGACAAACCCACAGTCAACATCATACTGAATGGGGAAAAATGGAAAGAATTTACTCTAAAATCAGGAATGATATATGGCTATTTTACAATTCATGTTCAATACTCAAAACTTTAGCCAGGGCATTTAAACAAGGAAAAAAAATTAAAAAGATACGAAAAGGAGAGGAAGAAGTATGATATATCCCTTTTTATAGATGGCATGATTCTTTACACAGAGGACACTAAAATTCCACCAGAAGGCTCTAGATCTGATAAGCAAATTCAGCACATGGCAGGATACAAAATCAAAACACAAAAATCAATTGCTTTCTTATAATGCCAACAATAAACCTGTCGAGAAAGAAATCAGAAAACAATTACATTTACAATAGCTCAAAAGAACACCTAGGAAACAATCTAACCAAGAAGGTAAAAGGTCTATAAAATGAAAAGTATAGAACAATGATGAAAGAAATTGAAGAAGATATTAGAATATGGAAAGATTTCCCTTGTTTATCAATCAACAGAACTAATATTGTTAAAATGGTCTTATTACCAAAAGCCATCTACAGATTCAACACAATCCTGATTAAAATACTAAAAACATTCTTCATGGAAGTAAAATAAATTCTAAAATTCACATGGAAGCACAAAAGACACAAAGTAGGTAAAGTAGTCCTGAACAAAACAGCAATGCTGGAGGCATCGCAATACCTGATTTCAAATATATACTACAAGGCTATCGCAACCAAAATGATATGGTACTGGCACAAAAACAGACAGGTACATCAATGGAATAGGAAATATAGAAACAAACTCAAGAACCTATAGCCACCTGATTTTTGACAAAGCAGCCCCAAAAATGCTAGAGAAAAGACAGCCCCCTTAATAAATGTTGCTGGGAAAAGTAGATATTCAAATGCAGGAGATTGAAATTAGATCCTTCCCTCTTCCCTGGTACTAAAATCAAACCAAAATGGATCAAAGACTGTGACTGTTAATCGTGGTATATAAACTTGAGTAAGGACTCCCTCACAGACTGGTAAAGTTCTGGGTGTGTCTGTGAGTGATTGACCTGTATGTAGGTCAGCAAACTGAGGGTAGCACCAATCAATAGGCTAGATGGAATAAAAAAGGAAAGAAGGAAACACCTTTGGATATTTGTCTCCAGTTTCTTCAGCCTTCCAGTACAGACTACTGATCCTAGAAGACTACAAATCCTAGAAGAATCTCATATTGTACAAAATAAATTTCACAAACATGCATTAGAAAATCTGTTTGAAAGTCTGTTTTAACATTTTCAAGTGGAAAAATTATCCTACTGTTTAAGTCTATTAGTCTTAAAGAAAATTTTCAAAAACCTATCTTTTCTGCGAATAGATCATTTTTGGCTTTTTAGAACTGATGTATTAGGCAAACCCATTAGGAAAGAGCTAAGAAAATACATAAATCCTATTTCTTTCCAAGTGACACATTTGTAACGAAAGCTTGCAATGCAGATTCTTTTACCTTCTGACACAAGCTTCCATCAGTGACTCTACAGTAAGCTTTCAATCCTTCACCTGCTACTGGATCTTCCAGCTCCCCAGCATGCAGACAACCATTTTGGATTCCTCTGCCTCTGATCCCATAGGTGGCCACTGTGACCCTTCCACTTCTGATCTTGTAAGACTACCTAAGAAATCCCTTTGTATAATTGTGCATGTATTTTATATTGATTCTGTTCCTTTAGAGAACCCTAACTAATATGAAGACCTACAATGTAAAACCAAAAACTTTGAAACTGTTGGAAGAAAACATAGAGGAAACACTTGAAGTCATAGGCACAAAAATTGCCTTCTAAGACTCCAATAGCACAGTAAATAATATCAAGTCTAAACAAATGGTACTACATCCAGTTAAAAACCTTCTGTACAGCAAAGGAAACTACCTATAGAATGGGACAAAATCTTTGCTAGTTACTCTTCTTATAGATAATTAATTTCTAGAATATATAAGAAATAACAACACACACACACAAAAAAAAAAAACCCAAAAAACCCACCCAAGAACCAAATCCAAACATGGGCAAATGAACTGAATATAGACACCCATCAAAAGAAGTACAAATGGCCAGCAAGTTTTTGAAAAATAATCAACATTTTTAGTTATTAGGGAAATACCAATCAAAGCTACATTGAGATTCCTTCTCACCCCAACTGGAATGGCTATCAAGAATACAACTAATATGGAGGGGGGAAGGAACCCTGCTACAATGTTGATGAGACTATAATTTAGAACAGTTACTACGAAAATCAGTATGGAGATTCCTCAAATAGCTAAAAATAGATATATCATTTGATCCAGCTATATCACTCCTTAGTAGGTTCCCTAAAGAATGAGAGAGAGAATATTATAGTAATATGTGCATATCCATGTTTATAGCAGCATAATTCAATAGCTAAGCTGTGAAAATAGACTCGATGCCATTCCACAGATGAATGGATAAAGGTGAATACACAATGGAGTCTTATTCAGCCATAAAAAAGAACAAAATCATGTCATCTGCAGGAAAATGGAGACCATCATATTAAGTGAAATACGCCAGTCTCAGAAAATATGTTAATCTAAAAATAAATTCAAATAAAGGAGAGAGGACAGAAAACTAAAAGGCAGACTAATAGAGATGGGGAAAAGGATTGAGAGAGAGGGGAGAAAAGGAAGAGAGTGGGTATCAGGAATGAAAACAATATAAATATCTTATATACATGTGCCAAAATACTAAAATGAATCTCCCATTGTTCTGTATTACTAATATGCACCAGGAAAAAAACTGTTAATTCTAGAAGAATCCCATACTATATAAAATAAATTCCACAAAGACACATTTGAAAGTATGTTTGAAAGTCTGTTTTAACATTTTCAAGTGAAAAAAAATTATCCTACATTTTAAGCCTGTTAATCCTTAGAAAGAAAATTTTCAAAAACATATCTCTTCTGTAAACACATTATTTTTGGCTTTTTAGTACTGATGTATTAGATATAACCCATAGGAAGGAGCTAAGAAAAAACTATACATGAATCCTATTTCTTGCAAAGTGACACATTTGTACTGAAAGCTGTTGTTTCTGAAGCAATTAGGCAAATTAACCCTGACAACATTATTTCAGGAAGGTGCTGTGCAAGCCCCCATCTGCACTGAGAATTTGCACTGAAACAAGGAACAGCTGATACATGCAAAAATACATAATTCCAGAATGGTATTTATAAATTTCTTGCCCTTGGTAGGGATCCATTGGAATTAGATGATAATACTGAGATTTCTATTTAGTACTTTTCAAAGGGAAGAAGCAGTATGAAAGAGTAGGCTCTATCATCCTTTAGTGAAGAAACTTGATAAATGAAGGAAGTTGGGGACTGCTGAATGGAAAGATACAAATGGCCAAATTTTTCTCTGTAAGTTACTATTTCAAAAGAAGATCCTTACCCCATAAGGTACACAACTCCAAAAAGAACAGAGCTGAAGCAAAAATAGGTAATGGAGATATCTGGGCTTTTATTTTGAAACTAATCAAATGAAATTCACTGTGTAAAGCCCAAATTAAGTAAAATTGTGAATTTAGTTTCAAGTCTGAGTCAGATGGAATAGATAATGGAGAAAAATCTCCATATAACACTATGTTGAAGATATACTAACATGGAGGTGGACCATTTTTTACTTAATTTGGAAAAACAATATTGGGTTAAAACAAAAAGAGAAAAGATTTTTTTTTAATTCTCAGAAATATTTTTGTTCTAAAAATTCACTAAATTCACCACTTAATTTTTTATCACTACTATTTGTAACTAAATCTCTATGAGCAAAGACAGATTGTATCCCTGAGTTCTGTTTCTTTTTTAAAATTGTTTTCTCTATTGCTTAACAATAGTCATAAGGAGATGGGCTGTGTCTAAAAAGGCTGACAAACACTACTAATGCCATTCCCAGTTGAATATGACTTAGAGATCTGTAGCGGCAGGAGAATGAGATCTTGGCTCCTCAGGAAAAAAATGGCCTTTCTTCAAAGACAGGGCACCCTGAGTCATGATAATTCTTTGACGTGATTTCCATTTTTGGCTAGTCAGTTACAGTAAGTGGTAGGCAGCTATTAGACACAGAAGGCTTACAGCCAAGACATATGAGAAATAGTCATATTTTCTGCAAATATATAATAAGGTTGGTTCATTCTGGAGAAGGAATGAATATCCTAGAGAGAACAGGAAAGATGTACTATAAACTTTCACTTTAGAATAGAAGGTTCCAAATTCAGCTGTTTTGGAATCACTTAAGACAATTGTTTAAAATAAAGATGCCTGACCCCTACCTCAAAGCTTTGATAAAGTTTTCTGCATTTTTAAAAAACTCCTTATTTTATATCCTAGTAATTCAATGTCTACAAGGCTTGAAAACTGCTGCTCTCAGAGCAGTTCTGGGATGTTTTATATGGTAAATCACGAACATTCCTGATGTCCATTACTCACGTGTAAACCTTAAGAACAAAATCTTTTTCTTCCTTTAATTCAGTGAGTGACTGCAGGACATCCAAGATGCTTAGGACTGCACAGCCATATGGTCGCCTGTAGTGCAGGTGAGCAGGTCCCTTCTTGGAGTCATTCAGGAGCATCCGCCCTTGAACACAGCAGAAAACACCAGTTAGACTGAAAACTTCATGTTTCTTTCCAGCATCTCCTGATTTTACTATAGAAATCCAAGAGATCCTCTAAGCTATAAGACTAAACAGCTGATGGGAGTCATCCAGGGATATTTATGTGGAGGAACATCAAATAAGCCTAGACCAAGGCTCCTCTGTACTACATAAATGATCTATACTTATTACCTAATTCTACACCAGTATTAACAGTCCATTTATTAGTCACATGAGAAATAAGAGTAATTTCATTAATTTTTTAGAAAAATCATTATGCTTATGGATTTAAACTTGACAGGTATTTTAAGGAAAGTTCAGTATTTTTTGTTGCTGGGTAAAAACTATGTATAGATAAAGGAGAACACTGTATTCTTCAAACAAAATTCTGTGGCCGAAGGTATTCCAGAACCACTGTAGGGGTGAAAGCAGTCTCAGGGAGTGAACAAGTGGGTACTTACTCTTCCTGTTTACCAAGGCTGCACCAACAGCTGGCCAGAGAACTTGCAAATGCTGGGGCCTCAACAAATGCTTTTTAAGTAGAGTGAAAATAATTGTTTCATTGGTGAGGGATTAAAAATATTGTTTGACAAAAATGTACATAGTATGCCATGAGAAAATTTGCTTAGTCATAGCCCTAAAAGTTATGTTCTAAACTTAAAAGAAGGCTGGACAAACCGACAATAGAACTGGCCCAGTCGGGCCAGTCAGTCGTGTGAATGGCTACTGAGTATCACTGTTTTTTCACGTCAGTTGGGATCAAAATGAGATGCTATCCACCTTGTGCAGAGATGACAATAACCAATTTTGTGGGAAATTACATAGATAATTTTAGACATAAACTACTGAAAGGGCATGTGCCACCTATTAAATTGGCACCCCTGGCAAGGCGCAGTAAGATCTCTCAGGGGAATGAAGGTACAGAGGCAGGGTGCTGTGATTTAGGGAATATCCAAAAGCGGCCCACTTAAAAAGTTTGGGTCCTAAAGCAAATAGGAAGCAGAAAGTTTCAAGTGAGAAAATAAAATTCACTCATTTATATCAAACCCAGCTTAAGGTAGAGGTCCAAACAAAAGAGCTAGACTCTAATCCTGACACTGGAAATAACCACTCCTCCCACCAAAAAAAAGATCTAGGGAGAAAACAAAACATAGGCATAACAGATACTTATCCCAGTTGGGCCAGTCTTAGTCATGTGAATGGCTAAAGGTGGACAGTACCTATTCGGATTACATGGGCAACTACATATAAATCCCTCTTCATGTCTTTGCTGCTCAGATCCTATGAAAAGAAAAAAAATAAGTAAATTCAGACAAATAGGCCATAGAAAATAATTAAAATTTCATTTTGAACCCCACGGTGGTTTGCTTTTAGTATATATTATAGTTGGAAGATATAGTTGGGAGGGAGATTACAGTATACAACAGCTTTTTAGTGTTTATAACACTTTACTCAGTGAAAGCCTGGATATTTTTGTTTTTTTTTTTTTTTACCCTGTCAAAGTCTGGATATTATAGACCTTTGTAAGTTTATTTTAGTGACAGTATTTTTCCAGTTTTTATTTAGACGAAACCCAATATCTACAAAAGTCTTCATATTGGAACTCTTTATGATAATTACCTTAACCCATATTTATCCTATCATCATGTAAAAACATTTTATAACAAAATAAATGCTCACTGCAGAAAAAAGAGAAAACATCAAAAGTTCATTAATGACAGAAACATTAAAAATTTTTTTCTCTACTAATTTTTATTTATTCTGCTGTCCACAAATGATTATTACATACTAGACTGCTCCCTTTATAAGAGATTAATTTGGTCTTAATGAAAGCTTAATTATCTCTGCATTTCTAAATTTAGGCACTTATCATTTGTACTAAATTATAAAGTTGTAAATAATTTTATTGGAAAAATTTAGGGGCTTCATTTAAGTAAACAAATGTGATACAGAATCAGAAAAAATTTTAAACCAAAGAATTACAAAAATCACTCTTATACATAAGTATTCATGTTTCAAATATTTTAAGATAAAATATTTGGCTGGGTATGGTGGAGCGTGCCTGTAATCCCAGCTACGCAGTAGGCTGAAGCAGAAGGATTGTGAGGTTGAAGACAGCCTGCATAATATAGCAAGACCCTGTCTCAAAAAAAAAATGTTTATTTACTTATTTTTTACTTTCAACTTATTTTACAATTAAAGCAATAAGATTTTCTTTAATATATATTGTTTCAGATTTTTTTACCATGTCACTAACTCCTTGCTTACTTCCAGCCATTACTGTAATCTAGTGACTATGATGGGGTAACCTTTGTCCTTAAGGAGATAGGCTCCCATGATTTCCCTTTTGTTTCTAGGAAAGGGTCCTTTAGTTCCATTCCTTTATAACTTTCATCATTTGATTGAGCCTAGATTTGTATCTCTCTTCAATATAGCAGGAAAAGGGGGTGGTCATGATTTGGAGTAACTTAGAGATCCCGAGTCATCACATTTCTTAATTTGTATACACTATTAGAGGTTTAGCACTAATGTGATGAGGCAAGCAAGGCATTTAAGGTGCAAAACGCAAAAAAACACTCTCAGGATGTTAGGATGCTGTGCTTTGCTTGTTTTACCCTTATTCCAGTGTTGCCCTGTTAAATGACCCTGAATACATGAAAGAAAAAGACACATTAAAAGGAATGTATGGTGAACCAAAAGCTTTTAGATTCCACACTGTTACAATATTTTCCCAAGTTCTTAAAATAATAAAATATGCTTACAACGAAATAGGTTACAAAGACAACATAATTGATATCTCTAGAATCACAAAGATATATTTTTACATAAAAGCTGTCTTTATACATTGAAAAAATATGTTCTGGACCTCATTTCACTGATTATTCTTTTTTAAAAATAGAATTTAAAATTATATTCTCAAGCTAGTACTCTTTTCATAGTTACTAAGATGGTTACTACATAATAATAAATGGAAATTGAAAAAAGGTTACTATTTTATTCATTTTTAGAATTAAAATATATCTATTATTGAAGGATGTAGAAAGGTTTGATACATTTCAAAATGAAATGGTTCCTTCTACATAACCTAGACTAATTAATCCAGACCATTAGATGAGTAGTAAAATTATCAACTTCAATAGACCTAGACAACTCAAATTGGTTACCAAAGATTACCAAAGATTAATCAGATAGGTTGCACAGAAGAACACTGGACTTTTCCCTAGACTATGGCTGAGTGAACAAAGAGATGAAGTCTTAAGGATAATTTATACTATTTTTCAAGTGGGTATGTAGGGACTCCTTCTGGCTAGCTTATCTTTGTCTTGTATGTGGTACCTAGAATTCTCAGTGGCATTTCCTTACGATCAGTAAAAATAAGACCACAATAATTAGTGCAAGAAAAAATTTATTATTTGTGGCTTCCACATAATTTCAATGTAAATCTATCTCATTAAATGTAAGTGCATGGTTAAACACAGATACCACAGGGTTATCAAATACATACTCTTCAAGACTAAGCACAAAGTGTGGCTATTCATATTAAAATACAAGAACTTGAAAAACCAAGATAGCAAGAGGGTGGTGCACTCATTCATCTAGTGAGCAAAAAGTTTGAATACTAACTGCATGGCATCATTAGGTTTGCTCACTGGACCAAACCCTCCTGTCATATCTAAGGAAGCTGAAAACCAACTACATAGTGGGAAGAGAGATGAGTGAGGGCAGTGACTCAGGGCCTCTATCTTAGTCACTGATACTCAATTTGAAACAAGGAAAAGCTCATATACTTTCCTATTCTTGGGTATTTTATTTCTATAGAAATAATGAGATCTACAGCTATAAAATAAAGCCAATTTATTCATACTTAAGCTGCAGAAAAGGAGAAATATTTTAATACATGATATCATTATATGAATAAGTTAGGTTCGGAACCCTAAGAAATTACTACTTAAAATCCTTTAGGAATATGGAAGAACATAATATATATAATATAATGCATGGAAAACAGTACAAGTTCATTCTCTAAATTGGTCACTCAAATATAATAACAAAGAAGATAATATACAATTTTTTATGTAACAAATCATTTTTGAAACCTTAGTATTTGCCAAAGACTGTGTGCGAAGTACTGAAGATCTAGTAATGAGTAAATACACACTAGATACACTTTCACTCAGCCATTGTTTAACACAAAAGTTAGCAAAGTCTTCACTATACTAGACATGCACTTTAAAAATGAAATACTTTCTTTTTGGATAAAATTTTTCCTTCACAGGAAACCTTAAATCTAACAAATCGGGAAAAAGAAAAAAAAAAAAAAACTTCAATGAGCACAGAGTTGTGGCACAGATAATGTGACTACAACGTGACTCTGAAGTATGCTGAGTAACTGCAAGCTGCTCGGTTTGGCTCCCTTTTCTTGATGCTAAGGTGAGCTGTCAGGTTGGTACCAATCACAGTTGTGGCTGCATTTTCTTGTATTTACTCTGAATCTTTTAAGCACATACCCCTATTTGGAAAACTCCTTTAGTTCACAGAAGTAATTTAAATCTTAGTAAGAAAACAGTCCCTTTCTTGGGTATTTTATTTCATAAGTTACTATTTCATATAGATTAAAGTAAAACATGAAGGTCCTGGCTAAAGTAATCTTGTTCAGAAATCTCCTGTGTATTGTAAAACTTCCTCAAATCATGTTTGGGGCCTTTCCTAAAATTTTCCTAAAAATTCAGGACTGTACCACAAAGGGAAGTATGGAAGCAGTATGTTTAGTGGCCTTGTGCCTTTCCATGTGACAGAACAGGAGTATATCATGAGTATTATGTTCATCTTTGATTTATAAATTTGAAGCTATAGCTTTGGCCTCTGGGCTTATATGGATAAGTAAAATGTTAATGGAATGTGTGACTTACTGAAATTACATTGAAATATCATTATGATTATGCTCATTTTTCAAGATACAAACACTGTACTCATCATACTTAGGAATTTAAACACAGCACATGCACACAGCTCTGTTTCCACGCATCAACAATTTCTCTTGCTGTGTTACCAGATAATACTAGACAATGAGGACTTAGTAAAACCTCCTAAGGTTACTGAGATATTCTATAGAAAGATTTGTCTCATCTCTTTCCAATTCCTCTTTCAGGTCCTCTTTCAGGAACAAGATCTTAGTGGTTACTTCAGTGGCCAGGCACCCTCACTTCAGAAGCTCTCGCTCAATAGTTTAACTACAATCTAGATTCTTCCCTTTGTTCTTTTCCCAGCGAAGAGAAAACATCAACCTTCCCAGATGAAATCATTTTTACTCAAAGATGGGGAAATCATTATTTCAGCTTAACTAGATTTACAAATCTTTCTGTATATCAGAAACATTTTCAAGAAAGCTATTCCTGTGAAAGTAAGTTTTGACTGTAAAACAACATCATTTGACACTTTGAAAGATTATGAACTGAAGTCAGGTGATAATGCAATTTTAGCTTTCAAAAAAAGTGACAGAGTAGATCTTCAGTTAAATACTATTTGCATTTAAGAGGCACAAAGTAAGTGTTAAGATATCTATCTCTTATCAATCATACACTATAAACCAGGTCAGTGACACTGTGAGGCTATCACAAGAAACTTCTTGAGCTCAATGAGTTTTGATGTATCTCAGTATCACTGAAACAGATCAAAGAATTCACAGTAGTCAAAACTGGTTTAAAATTGTGACACAGTCTTGCATTCTTTTTTTTTTTTTCAGTCTTGCATGCTTAACTCAAGAAGTAAAGCTGGATAGTTATTTAGTTGGGTAAAAAGAAACTAATCAGAACTTACTTGGAAACCATACACAGCAATGCAGTATTGTGAGGTTCAGCACTTTTCTTTTTTCTTTTTTGTGGTGCCAGGGATCGAACTCAGGACCTTGTGCTTGCAAGGCAAGAACTCTAACCACTGCACTAAATCCCCAGCCCAGCACTTTTCAATAAGCAGATTACCAAGCCTTCTCTGAGTTATGGCTCCATGATTGCAGAGACCATGAACAACAGCATGGGTGATCAGAAAAAATTGCAGCGCAGACCACAGCAAAAAAAAAAAAAAAAAAAGACCCTCCATATGGTATTTGGAAGAGGACTACTCAGTTTATCTCTCTTAATATGGACTTACTAAAGACTGCTAAGCTATAGATTTGGTGGATGCCTTTGAGAGAAACTATAATTACACATCAGAGAAATTCTCAGTGGCCTTGGCTAAGAATAGTAAGACAGACTTTTTTTAAGTCTAATTTTACAAGTAAGTTGGATTTTGTGTGAAATGGCTTAGGTACTTTATATTTCTTTAATAACGACTCAATTTAAAACCATAGCTAATTTTATTTCTCTATAAATATTTCATTAAAACCTGATAGAAACATAAATCAAGTCCTATTCTCCCCAATATGTGTGTGCATGGGAAGGGGGTTAAGAATAAATACTCGTTTCCGGGGTGATAATATCTACACAGCAGGCCCCTGGATAGAGTCAATAGCAAAAAAGGGAAAGAAAATTTGCACATACTGTAAAAAGGGCACACATTCGTTCTATCTTCTCTGGGTTCCTGGGCCCACCATTCTTGTTCAATCGCACCAAAAACCGCTCACTGCAATGTAGGAAAGAGAGAGAAAGAGAAACTTCAGGAACTACACATTCTAGAGCAAATAAAAAGGGACTATACTGAAAAGTCCCAAACACGTAACAGCTTATAATGACAGGTAAGGTCCGAAACACATCTCAACTGGCAGGACATCCTGTTTTTTTGTGCCAAGTGGCACACTATGGACACTCCAAACTGTGTGACAGGTGTTGCTGTTTACTTGCCAGCTGTGGCTGTGTGTCTTATCTCTCCAAAGTTGTGTGTTTCCTAGGGCAGCAGTGAGAACTGTGTCTTATATTTCTCCCAAGTCCCTACGAAACACTTGATATGACGCTAAACCCATTAACAAGCATGTGCATTCTTCGATATGAGCACTCAGATCGTCATAAAAATATTCACTGTACTAAAGCTGAAAGAATCTATATTACCCAATTTACATCTTCCTTCATATAACACTGAGGAATCATTTTAGGGCTAAGAAAAAAGATTATAGAGACTTATAAAGATTTGAGTGGAATTTTAAAAAATGATGTATCATAGCTAAAGCCGCAAAGAGAATTTAACAGAACACTAAATATTTTATTTCTCAAATAACACAGGTAATTCCTGAATGAAATTATTGGAGGATTAGGAAATCTTAGAAACAGTGTTGGTACCACTTGCAGAAGTATCTCTTTGATCTCTCATCTCCTTCCTGTCCTTGCCCAAAATCTTATTCCTATCTTCATCCTAAAGTTCACCCTAAGATTCCTTACTAATTCTAACGAAAAAACTGAATCCTGGGTGAAGACAAAGTATATAATTCTACAAGAAATTTACTTCCCTGAATCCCCAGTCATATGCTCTGAATACATGTGATTTCACTGAAAGAACTGGTATTAAATAACTGTACTAGAATTATAAGATATAATATGTACTGCACAGTTTGATTACTTTGTTCATGCACCCATCGTTAATTTAGTCAATAAATAGGTATTAAGTTCTGTGTGTTAAACATGGAAATACAAACAAAAATAAAACAAACAAGATACTTTTTCTTCATAGGGTTTATGGTCTTGGTAGGCAGTGAGAAATATAGATAAGAACCTGAAAATATTTGGGCCATATAAATTTGAGATTTTTCATCTAGGGGAGAAGATGGGAATAAGCAAAGAATGTGTTCAGAAAAAGAAAAAAAAAAGCATGGTCAGAATCCTGAGGGCACTGACACTTAAGAAATGTGCAAAAGAAACAGCAAGGCAGAAAACTAGGAACAAAGAGGAAAACAGAAGAAAAATAAGGATGGTGGTCTGTCACTTTAGTCAAGAAAAGTGAGATGTCAAAGAGGAAGGAGTGGTCAACAAGGCTCAAAGCCACTAAAAGTCACATCAAATAAGGACAATGTTGTGTTCACTGGATGTTAGAATAGTGATCAGTGATGATTTTGGCAAGAACTATTTTAATGGTAGAGAAAGACACCAGTGTGAGAAATCCAAAATGAGGAAACAACAAATGTGTATCACAGTTTAAAGAATAACGTGAAAAGGTGGAAGTGTTGCACTTTTAGTTAATTGGCATATGGAGTTGAGAAAGGTTCTTGTTAAATGTATATAGTCAACTGATGATCAATAAAGGTATCAAGATAATTTAGTGAGAGACACATAGTATTTTAATTAACAGTGCTGAACAATCTATATGAAAAAACTGAATCTTGACATTTCTATAAAAAATTAACTTGCTACTGCAAAATGAAAAAAAAATTAACTTGATTGGATCAGAGACTTAAATATAAAAGCTAAGACTATAAGACCACAAGAAACTACAGGAGAAAAATGAAGTGCCTTGTATACAGTGTTCACATTTGTATTTTCATTTTTTGAATACAGTACAAAACTCTTCATGGCCTGGGATTATTAAGCAAGTATGAGTCATAAAAAAATAACAAATTGGTGTTTATCAAAATTTGAACCATCTACACTTTGAAAGACACTGCTAGGAAAGTGAAATCACTGGGATAAAATATTTAGAAAACATTCATTTAAGAAAAGATTGTATTTATTGAGAATATATAAATAATTCAATTCAATTCAATAGTGTGAAACAATTCAATTAAAATGAGAAAAAGATTTGAATAAACTCTTCACTGAAGAACTACAGGGATAGAAGATCAGTGTAAGATGACATCATTAAGTCATTAGAGAAATGCAAATTCAAAACACAGGAAGATGCCATCATACACCTACTAAAAAGACTAAATATACCATTAAAGACTGAACATACCAAGGGCTGGTGAGAAAATAAAGCAAGTGGAATGCTCTCAAAATTTTGGTGGGAATGCAAAATCATACAGCTATTTTGAAAACAGTTTGACAGTTTCTTATCAAAAGTATAATTAATAAATGACCTAATAATTTTATTCCTAGGTATTTACTCAGGAGAAATGAAAATGTTTATCTGCACAAAGATTGGTATGTGAATGTTTATAGCAGCTTTATTCATAATAGTCCAATCTATAAACAACCCAGGTGTCCATAAAAGGATAAATGAATAGCCCATATAATGAAATACCATTTCGCAATAAAAACAACAAACTACTGAGATATATAATATGAATTAATCTCAAAGCATTGTGCTAAATGAAAGAAGTCAGTTACAAAAAAAACTTATGTTGTATGTCTTCATTTACATTACATTCTGGAAAAGGCAAAACTATAGGAATGGAGATCAGATCAGGAATTGCCAGGGTTGAGGAAGGAGGATGGGGAACATTTTGGGGTGGTAAAATGTATTTCTTAACTATGATCATTGATTCACAACTACATAGGTTTATCAAAATTCACTGAAATGTGCAAGGGGCGAGTTTTACTATACTATGTATAAATTGTATTAAACAGATCTGACTTCAAAAAAGATGCAATACATATAAAAACATTTATATGTGGTCACACACAAAAAAATATACATACATTTTCACAACAGCGCTATTAATAGCCATTAGGTAAAAACAACCAAAATATCTGTCAATGGGTGGATGAGTAAATAAAATGTGGTAGGTATATTCATACAACAAAATATTATTCAGTCATAAAAGGAATGAAATGCTGATACTTGCTATAACATGGATGAACCGTGAAAAATTGTGCTATATGAGGTAAGCTAGGTACAAAAGCCACATATTGCATGATTCAATTTTGATGAAATATTCACAATAGGAAATCTATGGAGACTTGAAGTAGCTCAGTGGTTATCTAGGGCTGGAGACTTGAAGGAAATGGGCTAACTATTAAAGGCTATGAAATTCCTTTTTATGGTGATAAAAATGTTCTAAAATCAATTACAATCCAGTAATGGCTGCAAAACTCACACTAAAAAATACCTAATTGTATCCTTCAAATGGGTGAACTCTATGCTATGTGAATTATATAATCTCATAAAACTGTTATAACAATCAACAATAACTTTTCACATTTTACTCTCATTCTTTAATCACCTAAAAACTCCCCTCCAAGTTACAAGGCCTTCTACATGTACTAATTTAGAAAAAGAGGTAACAACACATACAAAGATCCTAAATCAAGAATGAGCTTAGCATGTTCAAGATTCTGATATCTAGGAGATTAGTGTGTTTGTGTGGAAAGTAGTAAGCAAAAAGGGATCGTGTGAGATAAGATGGGGCTATAAAAATAGCCTCTTTTTCTAAATTAGTACATGTAGAAGAGACCCAGAATAGCACAAGCAATCTTGGGAAACAAGAGCAAAGCAGCAGGCATCACAATATTGTACCTGACTTCATACTATACTACAAAAGAACAATGATAAAATGGTATTTGCACAAAAATGGACGTGGAATAACGGAACAGAATAGACGATACGGGAACATCCTCAGACTCATTCAGCTATTTGATCCTTGACAAAGGAATCAGAACAAATGTTGGAGGAAAGATAGCGTATTTAACAAATGATGCTGAGAAAACTGGCTATTCGTTATCACTTTCTGAAATGCTGCTCTTTCAGTCAAAGTAGTTGACTCATGTTGCCCTTCAGGTCCTAGCTCAAATGCCAGTTTCCCAGAAAGGCCAATTCAAATGACATTAGCAAGAGTAGTATTCTTTCTCCCCTCCTTATTACTTATTCTTGTCTTTACAGCACTTTGTACAAACTATTTTCTTTATCTTTCTCTTCCAGGAGAATAAGCTTCCTGAGGACAGGAATATTTGTCCACCGGTGTATTTTTATCACTTTCAAGAGCCTGAACCTATAAAAGACGCTCAATGTATGTTAAATAAACAAAAGTGGAAATTTCCTGAAGAGGTTATTATAAACAGGCTGGACAAGATTTCTTTAAATTTTTTATTTTTATTTTTTGATGATTCATATTTACAGGCTACAGTGTGATATCTAGATACATATATACAGTATATATTCAGGGTAATTTGAATTTCCATCTCTTCAAACATCTATAATTTCTTCATGTTGTGTACATTTATGTATTTGTTAAAGCAGTCGTTCTCTCCTAATTTGTGTCATACACATAACAATTACCAACTAGTTGTTAACTTGATCATAATCTTCAAAGATACATAAACATAAAAGTAATCTTAAGATTATTATTTTTCAAGAGAAATCAGCATGACCTCTACATTCTTATTTAGAAGGAAAACATACTTCTTTCACCATCACACTTCCAGCCTCTGTGACTCTCTTCCGAGCAGACATCTATCAAGAAAGCTGCCACCCACAGAGAGTGGTACTATTTGGAAGGGTTATGCCAAGCTCCAGTATAGAAATAAAGGGTAGATAAGAAAAATATCTAGGTGAACAGGGTTGCTGGCCATGTCAGAACTCAGGAACATCTCTCAAAACAGTGAAAGGAATCTGCTAATGTGAGTTCTTAGTGCCACCTGAGTTTCATATTTTTTTTTTCCATTTCAGAGGGCTTCAGACATACATCTAATTATTCACTATTTTGCTAGATTCTCCAACTGGTATGAAAAATAAATATTATTTTCTGTTAATGTTTAAATTATTTGAAGACAAATACCTATCCAGAGTTCCCATGATTTGGCAACAGCTTATCTGCAAAAGAAGCTGTGAAATACTGTTTGGAAACGGTGGTAGTAAACACAGGTTTCTACCCAGTAGGACTTCTCAGAGACTTAACATGTTACATGTTTTACACACCAAATGCACTGGTGATATCTCATTCCACAATCCACTTTTGTGTACAGCAACAGAGTCCAGAGGAGCACAGAGTACTAAATCATGATTGAGTCTATTTGCCCATTAGTGCTGCAGCAACTACTCAGACTCCCCAGAGGTGTAAAAGGAACTACAGACAAAAGTTAAAGTTTACTTCAGAGATTTTACACCCATACCTCTCTATGACAGTAACAGGTCATTGTTCCTCTTAAATAATATGGCTGAGAAATCTTCTTTGTAAAACACTGTTCTCTTTCAAGAGAAAAAAAGATGATTAACACTTTCTCTTTAATAAACTATGTTACAAGAGAAAGAGAACTACTCTACACTTAGTTGCCTTTGTAATGATAAACTATGAACATATAGTATATAAAATTACATTAATTTCATATCATTCAGCGAGTTCTTACAAATGAATTCCATTATTTGAATCCATGACAAGTCTAAAGGTGTCTAAATTTTAAGATCATTCACTTTTGTTTTTTTGTTTTTTTGAGATAGGGTCTTGCTGTGTAGTTCAGGCTTGCCTCTAAGTCAGTGATCCTCTTGCCTAATTCTCCCAAGTGCTAGGATGACAGCCATATGCCACCATGCCCGGCTGAGATCACTTGCTTTTATGCGCATTAGAATCACTCACACTTCTGTATTGGCGGCAGTTCATAACATTTCTTCAGCAAATGTTTAGTGACTGCCAAAGAAGTGCCAGCCTATGGCAGGCACTGAGGCAAAGGCAGTCTTTTGTCCTCATGGAAAGTCTTTCCCGAAGATTCTGTTTTGGAAACAAAGGCTATTTCCTCAAGTAAAACCAGAGAAATTCCCCCAACTCTTTCAATTTAATTTTTATGTTTCTCATTTTGTCCTCTCTGGAGATGGATGCCAACTTCTTACTATCTCTCTCATGATAACCTACCAGATTTTTGAAAACAGGCAAGTGCCCCCAATGTTACACTACACTGTACAACCCAACAGATTAGGAAATCTCTAACATCCCCTCACAGATTCATTTTCCAGTTTAGATGACTTAGCTTTATTTCTCAAGTTCTTCAGTTTCCCATTTAATTTTAAAGAACAGAGTGCAAAGATGCACAAAGAGGTTTCAAAAAGGCAAACCAGGGTTCAGTGATAGGGCTTCCAAATTTATTTTTCGTATCAGTTTTTCCCTTTCAACAAAACCTTACTCTGTTCACCAACATGTGAAAAATAAAAAAGCAGAGTTACTTTGGTTGAATCATAGGTGGGGGGGGTCAATGGGAGTGGAAGGAATTCTCTATGCTTAGGCCTCTACCCTAACTACTACCTGTCCCTTAGACACTTCAGGGTTCCAAGGAATATTTTTGTAACTAATGATACAATTCAAAGGTTCTTTTTAGCTTTCCTCTCTCACTTTTATTCTTTCAACAAACATTCACTAATTTCTATCATTTTTCAGAAACTGAGCCAATACAAGGATACAGAAATTAATCTGTATCCTCAAGGTTCTGATATAAAGGGATGGAAACATAGGGGAACCAAAAATTGAAACGCACTGTAAAAATGCTATAATTGTACAGAATGGGGCTGACAAACTACTGAGAAGGAAGTAGGCTGCTTCAAAGAGGTGTTGCAACAGGTTCTGAAAAGACTGCTCAGCTTCTGCTGTCTGGGGAAGGGGCAGAGATACAAGGATGGGGCTCTGGGAGGAAAAAGCGCCAAGAAATATGATGCAGCTTGAGGCATGGAGTCACTCAGGGTTGAGTTCAGGGGGTGCTGGAGAGCTGAGGAGGGGTGAGAGGTGTCACAGAGCAGTGTGGGATTATAGGAGGGTTCCCCAGACTTAGCTATCGTGAGTACTTGGCAACTTGTTTAAAATGCAGATTTTGGGGTGCCTCCACAGATATTCTACTATATCTGGAGAAGAGAACTGGAGGGAGCACAGGAATCTGTATTTTTGAAAGCATCTCTATTTGTGTTAGGCTCAGCAATTTTTGGAAAACCCCACTGTGGGTCTTTGAGGGGCCCTGAAAGTTCAACCTTGTGAAGAGGCATAATCTTGTAAGTGTTTAGAGTCACCACTTGGACTGCATTGTGGAAGCCAGGTTAGTAACAGAGACTACAGAAGTAGTGCAAGTAAGCTATGATGCATTCTAGGGACTAAAGAGAGGTGAATGGGTGTGAGACACATTTAGGAGAGAGAGTGATTTGATTTAGCTGTTCACTGCATGTGGTAATGTCACTAGTGAAGATACATAAAGAAGGAAGACAGAAAGTTAAAGTATGCACACTAAATTTGAGGTGTCTGTGGGACACATAGGTGAAGAGAAAACCCAAGTCTGAAGCTCAGAGAAAAGATGTGAATGGGACTCTGGTACTCATCAGCTTGCTGTAGCAACAGAAAGAGCAGCAGCCACTTACGACTATCGTCTGTATACCAGGCATTAAGTATTTTTTTCCTTGCCTAATTGGACTTAATCTTCACAATAGTTATTTTACCTCTAAAGAAACTGAGAATTAAGAGAAGTAAAGTTCCTGGCTCAAGATGAGAAAACAGAATGGTGAAGGTGGATTTCAAATATGGATTGGTTTGACTTCAAAGCCATGCCTTGTATGTTATTTCACTTTATGAAATAAGCACTGGAAGAAAGTGATGGAGGGGGTTCTGTGGGCAAATATATCTAGGAAAAGCTAGATATATACACAAGTCAAATTCTTTCCTGGAGACACACAGGGAGCATCTGTGTGGCACAGACACCTAGAGGTGCTGCAGGAAGGAGACCTGGCAAGCCCCAGCATCTGCACACACATGGGCCACTGTAGTTTTCTGATTAGGGAGTCTATGTCAAGGTCCCCTGCCAACTCTTCCGGTGGCACCTCGTATACGGGAAGCACATGACATTTCCACCGAGAAGACTGAGATGATGATAACAGTACTAATTTGCCTGATTTGGAGCAAACAGAGATTCCTAAATGACAAAGAATCCCAGAAAACAGAGTATTTTCATTTTTCTAAAGCAAGAGACATATGAGTAAACTCTTGTCACATATTCTCAAGTAGTTCTAGTAGCACTTTTATAATTCCACAGTTCCTTGGGGTCTTTAAAAAATCATGTACTTCTCATGAAAATTAACTAAATGATAGCCTAACAATCACTTATGTGGGGAGCTACAAACAGTAGTTTTTACTTTGATACTTTCTGTTCTCACTATAGGATCAAGCTCCTAATTCTAACGATAATAGCACTATTTATAAATGAATAAGTAGGGGTTAAGTGAGGGTGGGCCTCTTCGGGCAGCACAAAGCTAAATCAGTTAGTTCATCTTTGACATCTCCAAAATTTGCATAGTTGAGGGATGAAAGGGTGGACACTGCTTTCCTTCTGTTTTGCCAATGTACACTTGTACTTCTACACATGTACACTTTTATACTTCTGAGGTAAAAATTAAGAACTCTGCTGGGCATGGTGGTGCATGCCTGTAGTTCCAGCACTCAGGAGGCAGAGGCAGGAGGATCACAGTGACTTCAAGGCCAGCCTGAGCTACATAGTGAGCTCAAGGTCAATCTGAACTACGTAGTGAGACCCTGTCTCAAAAAACAAAAAAGAAAACAAACAAATAAAAGTTAATAAATCTGAATTGCTTACTGAATAGTAATCGTGCTAGGCCCTTGATGTCAAAAAAGTAATGTTAGAACAGCAGCTGTTTCTCTTTACTCAGGAATACCACTGTTACCTCACGTAGATAAATGTACACTTCCTAGATAGGCCCTTTGCAGCTTTCGAAGAGTAATCCAGACCTAGTAGTTCTGAACAAAATAGTGAATAAATGAACAAATAAATGAATAAAAGTTGAGAAAGACATCTCAGAATCTCTTTATCAAGTAGAACATGCTAATTTATTTCAATTTATCTAACTGTACTTAAATATATAATAATTAAGCACCATCACAGGAAAACAACATTTAAGAGGAAATTATTGACAATGTGATCTCACGTTTTCCTATTTGTTACGCTGTTCTCCAGTTTATTTACTATATAAATTGAAAAGACTTAAACACTAAGGTGTGCTTGCTCTCTAAAGTCTCATCTAAAAACGCTGTCTTTGCGATAACATTGAGAAAATATGGTCTTTAATGGCATGTCATGCCCCAAATAATCCAATTAAGGCATTTCTTAATGTCTATTCTAGTAATTAGAAAAAGATAATGCCCCAAATTCACCCTTTCATTAGTAGGTTCTGATTGGGAATAAAACTATCTTTGAGTAAACATTCTCTCTCCAGGAGTTGAATGCATAGACTTCCATATTACATACTGGGAAAAAAATAAACAAAAACTGGTGCTTTGACCAGGACAACAGCAATTACCACCAATATGTGTACCATACTTTAGAGTTTATCAGCACATTCTCATAAAGTATGTTGTGTGATAAAAAGGAAACCCAGGGGTAGGGGATTTAGCTCAGTGGTAGAGCACTTGCCTACAAGGTCTCAAGTTCAATCACTAGCACCCCCTAAAAAAAGGAAATCCAGCATGAAAACTCCAAGTTTTTCACAGAAAAGAATGACCTTGCTCCTTTCCTCCTTCATCACCTACAGTGGCACTAATAATCTTTTGTTCTGTAATTTCCATTTCTTTGTTCACTTTGTTATTTTTTTTTTCTTTTTTTTATTTTTTTAATTTATTTATTTATTTTAAACTAAGAGCATGTATTGGTACATTCTACATACATTGATCACATTCATTACATTTATTCTGTACCTATACATGGTACATCTTGGTTCTCCCCCTCTCCTCC
>PVJO010025094.1:0-23294 GCA_004026905.1 Hystrix cristata | reverse complement strand
CATCGAATTGTTTCTCTGATATGAGAGACCATAATTGTAAATAAGGACAAAGAGGTGTAATAGATATTATATAAAAGGAGGATGGTGAGCAGAGGAGAGAAGTACTAGAAAGAAAGAAAGGGAAAAGCAGAAAGGCAACAGGGGAAAAAGAGGGGAAAGGGAAAATATGGAAAATGATAAATGAACCTGCTGTAAATAGGGAGGGAGGGTGCAGAGGGGAGGGGGGAGAGGGTGGAGAACCAAGATACATCATGTATAGGTACAGAATTAATGTAATGAATGTGACCATTGTATGTAGAATGTACCAATACATGTTCTTGGTTTAAAATAAAATTTAAAAAAAAAAAAAAAAAGAAAGTAAACAGCCTTATCTTTTTATTCAAGAACAATAGTATAAAACAATAATAATAATAATAATAATAATAAATTTTACTAAAATTCTAAGTGAGAGGGGAGCAAAAATAAGAAAGCTGGTATATTATATCCAAAATATGGTACTCATGTTAAAATATAGTTATTATAATAATTGTCATAGCCGGGCATGGTGGTGCATGCTTGTAAATCCCAGCACTTGGGAGGCTGAGGCAGGAGAATTGCCATGAGTTTGAGGTCAGGCTGGGCTACATAGTGAGTTCAAGGCCAGGATGAACTACATAGCAAGACCCTGTCTCAAAAAACCACAAAAAAAATTGTTACAGCACTCTTGGGTTTTTCTGAAGTGCTTTCTTTTTATATTTATAAAGTATATATTCATTACAGGCAAGGCAGACAATTATAAGGAAGTATAATAAAGAAAATGAAATCATTCATAATCCTACCCCAGACATTTCAGGTTAATATTGTATACTCTTTTAGTTTATATCACTTTTTAACTGATTAAAAAATAAAAATTCCAGGGGCTGGGGATTTAGCTCAGTGATTAGAGTGCTTGCCTTGCAAGCACATGGGCCTGAGTTCGATCCCCGGCACCACAAAAAAAAAAAAAAAAAAAAATTTCTAAAAATAAAAATTCCAAAGAGGTAATACCTTCATTTGATAAAAAAATACTACCCATACAGAAGTTATATACTATATACAGTGTCTACAACAAAAAGTGAAGGAAGGTCCTTCTCTTTTTCCTGACACTTGCCCATCACCCTAGGTCCCACTGCTCAGTTAAAAGTTTAATACGGTATACACTTCTATTAAATGTTGATGACTATGCTTTTTTCTGAAGAAGACATATCTTAAGTTTAAAAAAAATATTAAACATATCCTGCCTTCCCAAATATGAAAAATTCATTAAAAGCAGAGGATGTTAACTTTCTATTTCCTGGTACTCCCTGTGCCTACCACAAGGATACTTTGCACACTCAATAAGCATTTGTTGAAAATGATTATAATACATCCTTCCCAAACCACAAATTCAGTCTCAAAATAGAACATGCCTAAAAATGCAGGCATGCCAGCTACTTGGTTATTCAAGCCACCAGTTCCTACAGAGAATGCTGGAGACAGAACTCAAAACATGCAGTTTTGCTTAACTTCTAATATTCTCTTGTGGTCCTCCTAAAAGGGCCTCTGAATTCACCTATGTTATTCCCCCTACGAACTGAAAGTACTTTTGAGGTCGAAAGACCCTCCTGTACCATCTCTGTAAGTTATATGTTAATGCCTCCCAAAGTGTTTGCTTGCTCAGCAAATGCTGGTTAACTCTCAAACACTCAGGAGGAGCTTCTCGTAGCCTCTGCAGGACAGAAGGGCTATTCATACATGGAGGCTTGCCAAGCATCTGAGAAAAAGTAGGGCTGCTAGAGACGCCTGGAACCAGAAGCTTACAAATTGACACAGCAGTGTGTCTTGTAAGAGACAGTATTTCACGCAAAGCAAGACCACATGTTCTCTGGAGCAAGGAGACAGTGTCTGAAATTACATCAGTGAGTTCCTTGAGGAGGAGCAGGAATATCCAGAGCTACTACAAGCTCCAGACAGACTGCATGTGCTAGCAGTCATCTAGACATAGGTTATTTTTCCAAGGAAGGTTTTGATCACAACAACTAACTAGGATAAATGAAAAATTCCATCAACCATGGCTCTGGAATTCTTGGTTGTCATAATCAGGCCATAATATAGTTGGTAAGGAACGGATCAGGACCTGCACCTTTTACTCTTCACGTAATCCTCTACATACCTGACCCTGTCAGTGCACTCTAGCATTTCCCACATTTTCTCCTGCTCAATCACAGAGCAAAGATCACTGGATGTCACTAGCAACCTTCAGCTACACAACCTACACAACTGAAATGATAATTGGTCTCATTCATCATCCAGAGAGTTCCTTTAGAAATATGGACCAGACTTACTGTTACTGAGGTTTTCTACTACCTTTAACCTTCTACTCCGCCATTAACCAATTAACATTTGCTTTGAGAATGTACAAACTGATTGCAAAATTCATCTGCCTACAGCAAATGTAACTAATGTGCTGTGTTTCAGTCTTTAACATGCTTATACTCCCAAAAGTAAATAAGAAAATGAAATCAGATCTAACAGCATGAGCAGTGTTCAGAGGGAAAGAAAAGATCATATGAAAGGACATGAATTTGGGAGAGATGGAGGACCAACAGTATAGATCAGTGGTGGCAAACCTATGGCACATGTGCTGCAGCAGGCTATTTGTTATCACTGAAAGCTCCGAAAGGTTTCCCATCACTGGTGTAGATCAATGCTTCCTTTATGATAGGAGAAGGAACACAGATGGCCAGGAAAGTTCCGTTAACCTGGTCACAGTTAGTGACAGAATTCATTTCTGTTAGCAAAGGTCATCCATTCTAATGTTTGATCATTTATCATATTTGGCACAATATACATTTGTCACTCTACATTGTAGTGGCACTTTTGATCTTTCAAAAGTCTAATATACTTTTAACTATAACAAGAACCCTATCTGCCTCCTCACTAGACCTGAAATTTACCTGGTGCAGGGATTTGAGGATACATATTGTAGCAACTAGCATATAGCATAGTATATCTAGGTAAGCACTCAACAAACATTGAATCCATTTTTGTGGGGGGGTGTTAGGGATCGAACTCAGGGCCTTGTGCTTGCGAGGTTAGCACTCTACCACTTGAGCTAAATCCCCAACTCCTGAATCCAGTTTTTAAAGAATTATTGGTGAAGCTCTGCAAAAGAGGATGATGAAGTAAAAAACTAAGACCAGAACCACTAATTTCCAAATGAAAGAAATGAGTATGAAATGCAAAAGTTCTGTTCTGGGAAAACTTCTGCTTCCGGCCAAGATAGAGTAGCAAGGGATCAGATCTAAATACTTAGCTGAAACAACTAAAAAAACACAGAATATATGAAACAACCATTTTCAAGAACTGGACACCAGGCAATGAAAAATGATGATCCCTGAGAAATAGGAAATGAACAGTGAGGGCTCTACAACTGCCCCCAGCTTTCTACTGGAGAGAATTTCCAGGCCACAGTTCAGGGACAAGGAATGTAGGAGAAATGAAACTGGCAGTGTACAGAAGCCAAAGAAGCCAGAGTTTACAGGGTAAAGGGCTACAGAGGTGAGATCTACAGAGGAAGAGAATTCTGGAGATCTGTCGAGGGAGTATTATGGTTTGAACGTATCTTCCAAGGGCTTATACACTGGAAATCTAAGTCTCAAAGTCATATGCTAATGGTATTTGGAGATGGGGTATTTGGGAAGTAATGAGGATTGGATGAGGTCCTGACGTTAGCATTAGTGGCTTTATAAGAAGAGGAAGAAAGGCCAGGCCTGGTGGCACAGGCCTGTAATCCCAGGACTCTGAGAGAGTTGTCGTTGTTGAGACAAAATACCCAACACCAAAAGTTAAGGGAAGAAAGGTTTATTTGGTTTACAGTTCATAGAGGTTTCAGTTCATAATTGGCTGGATCCAAGGCAGGGTGGTATGGCAGACAGGCAGAAGGCAGCAAGGCAAGCAAGGGACTCAAGCAAAGGGATAGACAAGCCTCTTTCTGCCCCTTCTATTTTATCCAGGCTACTTGCTTTAGGGTGGGTAGCACTCCCACCCTTAATCCTAGCACCCTTAATCCTAGGTATCATATCCTTGATCCCAGGAGAGCTGTGCCAAACCAATCAGTGGACTAATTTAGTAATCACACACTCTAGATCACATGAGACTTTGGGTGAGGGACATCTAGACACAGACTATAACAGAGAGGCTGAGGCAGGAAGATCACAGCTTCAACCCCAGCTTGAGAAATTTAGCAAAACTCTATCTCAAAATAATGGGTTGGAGATACAGTTCAGTGTAAAGACCCTGGGTTCACAGTTCAGTGTAAAGACCCTGGGTAGTAACACACAGACACACAGACACACACACACACACACACACACAAGAGGAGGGGGAGGAGGGGAGGGTAGGAGGAAGAAGTGGAGGAGGAGGAGGAGGTTGGGAGGAGGAAGAGGAGGAGGAGGAGGAGGAAAAGACTCCAGCTAGTGCACTCACTCTGGCCTACTGTATGATACCCTCAGCCATGTTATGATGCAGAAGTCCTCACCAGCTCCTAGTGTCAGACCTCAGGAGCTCTTGGATTTCCCAGCCTCTAGAACTGTGACCTAAATAAACCTCTATTCTTTATAAATTACCTACTCTGTGGTATTCAGTTATGGCAACAGAAAACTGGCTAAAATGACAAGTGGAAAGGTGCCTTCCCAAACTGTTAGCTAAGTCTTCGACTGAATACACACATGTGAGGAAACTACCTAAGGCCAGGAAAGAATCAAGGACTAGAGAAAACAATATCTGGATCTTACATAGAACCAGCAGTAATTCCTGTTCCCAATAACTAGGGTAGATAAAACTTATATTTTAAGTGAAGTGAGCCTTCAGAAAAGTTAGCCCTAGTAGTGGAGAAAAATTAACACTAGAATAAATGCTGTTCTGGCCCTGCCTTAAAAGGCTTAAAAGCAAGACCAAAAAAAGATCACACTGTTTCTAAGTAACCTATTTCCAAGTAAAAATATTTGTAAGAATATAAAAATAACTAGCACCCAACAAAATAAAACTCATAATAGACATTAACTCAAAAAATAGTCATGCAAGAAACAAGAAAACAGGACCCATAAAGAAGAGAAAAATCATCAAACTGACCTAGAAAAAGCACAAATAATAGAATTAGTAGCAAGGACATTAAAACAGTTATAACTATACTCTATATGTTTAACAATTATAGAAGAGATTGAATATGATAAATAAAAATGCAAAAGACACACTTTTAAAAGACCTAAATCTGGGGATATAGCTTGGTGGAGAGAGCTTGCCTAGCATGTGTGAGGCCCTGGGTTCAAGTCCAGTTCACACACACACACAAAAAAGTGAAAAAGATACCAACAGGACTTGTAGAAATGAGAGTTCCAATGTCTGAGATGAAAAATACACCAGGAGAGGGTTGTTAACAGGAGGTCAGCCACAGCAGAAGAGACTAGTGACCGTGAAGACATAACAAGATAAACTATCCAAAGCAGCAACAGAGGAAAAAATAATAAATGGAGCATCATTGATCTATATGACTACTTTAAGCATTCTACTACATATACAATCGGAGTCTCTGGAGGAGGTTGGGGGAGGCATGGACAGAAAAAAATTGATAAAATAATAGCCCAAAATTCCACAAACTTGAACAAACTCTAAAGCCCGACAGTCAAGAAATTCACAAATCCCAAGCTCAAGAAACACGACGGAAACTGCCCTAAAGCCTGTCACATTCAAACTGTCTGAAACCACTGGTGGAGAAGAGTCTTCAGAATACACAGAATACATCTACATATAAAGGAACAAACAGTGGGAACAGCCTTTTGCTCAGAGATAATACAAGCCAGAAGACAATGGAGTCCAGGGCATAGTGGCACACATTTGTAGTCTCAGATACTTGGGAGGCTTGCTTGAGCTCATGAGTTCAAAACCAGAGTGGGCAGTATCATAAAATCCCATTTCAAAAGCCAACCAAACAGCTGGGCACGGTGGCGCAGCCCTGTAATCCCAGCTCTTGGGACGCTAAGGCAAGTTTGAGGCCAGCCTGAACTACACAGTGAGACCCTGTCTCAAAAAACCAAAACCAAAACAAAACAAAAAACACCAAACAAAAACAAAAAATAGAAAACAGAAGAGCATCATCTTTAAAGTACCAGCAAAAAACTGTCAAAGTATTAGTCTATAGCTAGTGAAAATGCCTTTTAAAATTGCAGGCTTCATCTTCCTTTTTGTGACTGTAGAGAAGTTTCAAAGGCCAGTCCTTCCTCTCAAGCTCTGAATTCCACCCCACACCGAATTTTCAAGAACTGTCTCTTTAGGTGTTTCTTTTTTCTTTTCTGTATTGTCAGTCCCTTTCACCTCAATGGATTGTAGTCATCAGCCTTCAAGCATACTCCAGTGTCTTCATTTTAATCAAATCTTCCCTTGTGCATATCGTCTCCATCTGTAGCCAATTCTCAGCTCTCCTTTATAACTGCACTTTTTTATGGAGTTGGCCTTTCATGCTGTCTGGGTTTTCTCATCTCTTTACTGTCCAGTCCACAGTGATACACTGTCCCTGCCAACACACTGACAGCACCCTTGTTAAGGTCAGCAGGTGTTTCCATACTACCCAGTCCAAAAGGGTGCTTTGTTCTCACCTTCGTCACTGCTTATTTAAATGGTTTTTTTTCATATTCAAGTCGCTATTCTCTCCTGTGTTTCCTTCTCTGTCCCCTCTCAGTTTTATTACCCATCTTCTGCCTAATATTGAAAAGTTGGGATTTCATGCCTCCTTCCTGGTCCCTCTTTTATTTCTGTGTTCTTTCCCAGGTATCTTACCAGTTGTCACAGACTTAAAGTACCATCTTTGAGATTTTCACATTTATGTATCTCACCTAGACCTTTCCTCTAGGTTCTAGAATCATGTATCTGACTGTTTCCTTAATTTCTTCCTTTAGTTGTGTTACAGCTCTCAAACTCAACATTTGCAAAAATCTGATTTCCCTTTCTCACCCCAAACCTGGTTTCCTCATTTCTCTGTTGCAATAAATAATACCACCATTCATCCAGTTAATCAAGCCAGAACCGTGGGAGTCATTCTTGCTTCTTTTCATGCCCGGCTCTCTATACCAAGTATTATCACCCAAATAAATCTTCATGCTGTCTGCTTCTTTCCAAGTTTAATACCATCACTTGGTCCTGATCAGTGTTTTCTCACCTGAATATTGTGACAACCAGTCCTACTTGGTCTCTCTGCTACCATTCTTGATCCACTTCAATACATTTTTAAAATTAATTTTATTGGTATGCTTTTGATTAAAAAATTTTAAAAATGCAGGTTTCAAAAAGAAAAAAATCTGTTCTGCATTTTCTATTGCTCCTCAATATTGCACAGTGGGTGTTTCTTTCTAAAGCCACAAGGGAGGTACTGCATCAGTGCAAAAGATCTAAAAGACTGTGGTGGTCTGACCTTTCTGCAAAACTGACTATTCTGGTCTCTAATGATCACCATTCAAAGTGAGCTTCTCTTCTTGGGTATTATTCTCATAGCATTTATGGTCACTCCTTGTATTATAATTATTTACATATTTGTCTTATTTCTTAAATTGTGCTATGATTTTCTTTTTCATTTGGCAGTGTGCGGGCCCAAAGCCGAGGCCTCATGCAAGCTGGGTATGTATTCCCCCCCTGAGCTACATCCCCAGCTCCATGCGATAAATTCGTAATGACAAACATCGCAATCTATTATAACCCATTAGGCTTAGTGCAAGGTCTGATACTTTTCTTTTTTTGAGTGCAGGCTGGCCTCAGACTTGTGGTGATCCTCCTGCCTCAGCCTCCCAAGTGCTGGAGATTGCAGGCGTGCACCACCATGCATGGCTCACTGATACATCTTAAGTGTTGCAAAAACATCTCCATAAAAGTCCACAGTATCCACAAATCCTGCTATCAATACTATTGATCTATATGTAATTTCTTTCTGTCTCAGTTACCAAAATACTAGGGTTTATTCCTTTACCCCTTTAGCCAGTTAAAACACAGTTAAATGCTAATATGGGTGTTCACACATATAATGGTAATCTTACTCCTCTCTTTCCCATTGTAATTAATATCAACCACATATACTTAAAATTGGTAAAGATGTGTAAACACAAAGGTGTTTAGAGGCATTGGCCAGGGGCAGACTATACCAAAGAGAAATTAAAATATTTAAGTACAAAGAAATCAAGGTGTGTATACTGAGATGTAAGCAAAGCTTACAAAGTTTGGAGAAGATGGTGGTAGGAGGATAGTTGTGTAGGTAGAACAAATAGAAACATAAATGTAAGTATTTTGAAAAATTTCAAAGGGTACTACAAAGGAAATTTTATTACTGTCACCAACTAGTAAAGTGTTAAGTGTCTGTATATTTTGATGCTATTAAGCAACTGTTTAAATAAATACGAATTTCAAGATCAGGATAAATGAAGTTAAGATTGAAATAGAAGGAAAATAAAAATATAAAATAAAATATAAAAATATAAAATATAAAAATATAAAATAAAAAGAAAGGAATATATTTGACACTTAGACCCAAAGAAAGCTGAGATGAGGCCACAGGATCACTCACTCTGACAGAACCAGTTCCCAATAGTACACAGATTTGAACAAAACCAACCAATTGGTTCAACTGTTCTAATTAGGGCAAAGTAAGAGGAATAAAAGAAATGTGAGCAGACAATAAAGCTTTGTGGCTAGAAAGAACTCAAAGGCAGTATGATTCCTTTGGGAAGGGAGAACTCAGTCTCTAACACAATATTACTAACAAATATTTTAAAATATTAAAATACTGAACCCTATAAAAGCAGGAGTAGGGAGTTAGCAAACAGAATATAGGAGTGAATGTCTACATTTCAAGGACCACTACAAAAAAGACGTATCAGTTATATACATGACAATTAAAATGGCATATGTCACATTTCAGACTGGCGAAGATTAAAAATGTGTAGGGAGAGTTGAAGGATGCTTTATTTCTGGTACACAACAGCTTATTGCTCAAATGTAGAATGCCTAAGAGGCAGATTATTTGGTATGAACAGAACAAGGTCAGTCAGCCTTATGTATAAAATTCAAACAGGTCAAAATTAAAGGAAACTACATAAATGTACTATTTTTCTAATTGAAAATCCCAAAGCCAGTATCCAGAAGGGTCACAGAGTGAACACATAAATTGACATTACCAAATCATACTACAGGGTAGGAAGCTCAGACACTAAAAAGTTTAAGACTGCTTAGGTCAAATATCAGCTTGAGTCTTTCAGGAGTAGACAAACATGAAACTACTGCAGCTTCCAGAGTGATTTATTAATCCCCTGACTCAGTTACTGGCATAGGAATAGAACAAGACAGATCAATGGAACAAAACAGAGTCCAAGAATGGACAAGGTTTCCCTTAGCACATGACAAAGTTAGCACTTCCAAATTAGTGCAAGCATTTTCCAATGTTTCCAAGAGCACTGGAAAAATAGGCTATTTGGAAAAATAAAAATAAAAACTGAATTTATAATTTTCTTCTTAATCTCACTCTCAAATGAATTCCAGATATAGCAAAGATTTAAATGTAAAAAGTTAGATTAGAAAACTATTAGGCCTACAAATGAATTATTTTGTTTATACATTTTTGAAGCATGATTTCACTATGTAGCTCAGGCTAGCCTTTGACTTACTGTGAAGCCCAGGCTGGCCTTGAACTCTCAATAATTCTCCTGCCTCAGCCTCCCAAATGCTGGGAATACAGGTGTGTGCCACCATGCCCAGCTTGAACAATTTTATAATTTTAGACTAAGAAGACCTTCACAAAAACAATACGAAAACCAGGTGCCAATAATGTAAGGATTTACTTTGACTAAAAAAGTTAAATAGTAACACACTAAAGAGAAAGTTGAAAAACTTAGAAAAATTATTTGCATCACAACAAAGGGTTAAAACAGAAAGCAAAGCCCTCCAATGGGTCTTTGAAAATAGGCAAAGGTCATGAACAATTTATAAAAGAACAGAGGAATAGCTGATAAACATGTGAAAAACTATTCAACTTCATTAATAACCAAAGAAAAATAATGTGACATTTTTCACATTTCAGACTGGCAAAGATTAAAAATCTTGACAATATCTACCTAGTGAGGGCATGAAAAGAGCATCTTCATATATGGTAATTAGCAGCTACGACTTCTCTGGAAAGCTATTTGGTGATATAAACTAGAACCAAGAATGTCCATACCATGTGATTTAGCAATCCCATTCTTGGGAGTTTATCATAAGGGGATTATTATGAACTTTTACAAAACATGTTATATATGTGATATTTATTGCTGTTAGAAATTACTGGACATTTCTACCTGTCATCTTCTGTACTAGGCACCTTACACACAAAATGACTTATCCATATAACAAACTCCATGAGATTTGATTAGATCCATATATTACAGGTGAAGAATTGAAGATTTTTAAAATAAATTATATTATGCCATAAAACAATATACAAAGGCGTTACTAAAAATGTTCTAGGTACTGACACTGAAAGATAATCATAACCTGCTGAGTAAAAATTAGGCTACAGAGTAGCATATAAAAGTGTGTGGGTATGTTTATGGTTAAAAAGATATCTGGGCCAGGTGGGAGGGGGGCACACCTGTAATCTCAGCATTCAGGGGCCAAGTCAGGAAGACTGCAAGTTGAGCTACATATATCGGCAGGAGCTATACATACAGGCATGAGGACTGCAAGCTGAGCCAGTTTGAGCTATACAGTGAGTTCCCACACAACAAAACCATGCCACAAGCAAACAAACGAAAAGGTATGTTGAAGGATACCCTTCAAAATATTAACAGCTATCTCTAAGAGGTACAATTTATGGGGATGCATTCTTCTTTACAGTTTTTCTGAAGTGCATGAATTATTTTCACTCATTCCAATCAGCAGGAATCATTTTTTAAAAATAAAACTACATTTACTATATTTTAGTAAAAAATACATGAAAAAAGCTTGTATGAAAGGCTGATACAAAAAAGTACACATAGACTGTGTCAGTTTCTTATTTATATTACGCTGGCTAACAGAACAGATGCACCAGATGGGTACAGGATTGGTCAGAAAGCTCCTGCTACCCTGAGCCACAGTAACGAAGGTGGTATTGATTTAAGGTAGTCTCTTTAATGCGACATCCTAGCCTCATTCTTCACAGTACACTAATCTACCTTTTCAGAGTTACTTTCAGAGGCTCTTGTTCATCGTCTGTTGAGCAGGGATTTTTAGTGTTCCAGATGGTTCCAATAGTCATCTACTGCTCTGGGTCACAGGGAATCACTGCTGGCATTTGTAGCCACCACCTGTCAAAGAGGTTTTTAGGAACTCAGAAAGTAGGAAATAGCTTGTACTCCTTTCTCTAAAGTATGTCTGACACAGATAAGAAACACCTGACTTTCCCATTGCTCTTGTCAGCCAGGGTAGGGAATGGTTTGGCCAAGAGCTGTCATACTCCTCCCTATCACTTCCCTTCATTCCTCCTCACTTTCCTCCTACCTCCAGAATGGACTGGGACAATTCTAGGGGTAGGAGGTACCCATTTGCCTTGGTGCCCTCTCAGGTTATTTAGCAGCTAGTTTCTTTCAGGCTACTCTGATAGGAGTATGGCTTGGCTACAGTGTCCCTCCCCCATTCCTGCCACTCTATAGACTCTGCTGCCACCATTTCGAAAAGGAGGGAAAGGAACAACCCTAACACGGCCAAGGTCAGGGAGGAATGGATCTAAGCTCATTATTAACATCCTCAACCTCTCCAAATCCCAATAGCTGACACGAACACAGCTAGCCCTCCTGAATATTCTCTAATTTTAGTTTTGGCATTTTTCACAGAGAGACAAGAGCTGTCAATCAAACAGCTTATGTGCCACCATCACAGATGGCTGGACACCCTGAACCTGCTTGAACCAATCATAGGATTGTACTTGGATCAATCAGCAGGTCAAAATTTGAACCAATCACAAGCCAACACTTGGACCAATCACAGGCCTGCAGCTGCTACAAAAGCAGCACTCCCCTCACACTGCTCAGGTTGTTCTAGGAGTGCTTCCCCTGGTATTCTAACTCCCACTATGCTGCAGTACAGGTTCTCTTGAAACAAAGCCTTACTCTGGTAGTCCTGTAAATTTGTTCATGATTTATTTCTCATGTAGTGTAGGCACAAAAGATCCTGTAAATTTACTTAGCATTCTTATTGAGTAGTGTGAACAGAGCAGTTGGTTTAAAAGAAAAAGTAATAAACACTTTGTTCTATCAGTCCTAAAAAGCTCCAGAGGTCAGTAGTCAACAAAGATCAATGACAGACTGCGACAACTGGTGGAGCTGACTGATGGCTACTGGGATAGGCTGGCACTGAACAGCATTAGCTTGGCAGTGGCAGAGACCCGCAGTCAGCAGTGTTGACCGATGACGTCCAGCATTAACTGGTGTTGACTGGTGGCATCATGGCTGCTAGCAGACCTGTACTTTGCTAATTTATGATTTGTATCTGGATTGAACAAAAGAACCCACAACTGATTGGCAACATGTCCACCTGAGAGCTGACCATGCAAGACCCACCTCCCCACCTACTCACTGCCCACTATGTTTTTAAAAATTTTTATTAGTACCTGTTTGCAGTACATGAAATTTACATTCATCTTAGGGAGTAGCTACATGTACTTAACATGTCTTCCCCCTCCCCACATCCAAAGGTTTATTTAATTGACAAAAATACAAAGTGTAATTATCATGAATGGAGAGAGGACATTAGTGAAGTCTAAAGTTTATACATGTTTAAAAAGCTGTCAAATACTACAAACATCCCAAAACGCAGAAATAAAATCAGAATGTTCTGAATAATAAACTAGGAAATCCCCTAGGAAACTTCCCCCGCATTATCTCTTTTATTTTGCTTTTATTTATATTTAGGTTTCTCATGTAAGAGAAATCATGTGATATTTAAATTTGTGCATCTGATTTATTTCACTTCACACTACTGTCTCAAAGGTGAATACATTTTCAAACAATGACTCAGGTTTATCCTTCCTTATGGTGGAGTAGTACTACATTGTGTACAAATGCCACATTCTCTTTCTGTTGATAGATACACAGGCCGATTTCAAGATTTACCTATTACGAATTGTGCTGCTATGAATATGGGTATATATATTGCTGTAACATGAGGTTTTTAACTCTTTCAGGAATATAATTAGAAGGGGAATAGTAAGGTCAAATAGAATTTGCTTTAGTTTTTTGAGGAATCTCCATACTGACTTTCATAGTGGCTGTAGTTTACTTTCCCAGAAACAATGTAGAAGGGTTCCTTTATAGCCTTACCAGCATTTGTTATTTTGATTTCTTAAAGATAGCCAATCTTTCTGGAGATGGAATTTCATTGTTGCTTTAATTTATATTTCTCAAATGGCTGGTAACACTGAATTTTTTTCATGTGTTTATCAGCCATTTGTACTTGAAGAAGTGACTGTTCATTTCAGTTGCTCAATTTTGATTTGGGAAGGTCTAATTTTTTGAGTTCTTTATATATATTGTAGGTATTAGTACTCTGTCCAAGGGCAAAATTCTCTTCATTCTGAAGTTTGTCTCTTCATTCTGTTGGTTGTTTCCTTTGCTGTGCAGAAGATTTTTAATTTTATATGATCTCATTTGTTGATTTTTAGGATTATTTCTTGGGCATTTAGAGTTCTATTCCAAAAGTCCTTACCTATGCCTACGTCTTCAAGAGATTTAGCTATTTTATCTTCCAGTAGGTTAAATGTTTCTATTTTAATATTTAGTTTTTTGATCCACTTTGATTTTGGTTTAATACACTGCGAGAGATATGGGTCTAGTTCAATCCTCTACATGTGGATAGCCAGTTTTTCCAGCACCATTTATTAAAGAGGCTATCTTTCCTCCAGCATAAGTTTTTGACTCCTTTCTCAAAGATCAGATAGCTGAAGTGCAAGGAGTTGTTTCTGCATACTTTATTCTGTTTCATTGATCCACATGTCTGTTTTAGTCAGAACCATGCTGTTTTTATTACTGCAGCTTTGCAGTATCGCTTGAAGTCCAGGATTGTGGCATCTCCTCCCTCGCTCTTGTTGCTCAGGACTGCTTTTGCTATTCTAGGTCTCTTCTGGTTCCATCTGAATTTAAGAATTGTTTTCTTTAACTCTGTGAGGAATGGTATCGGTATTTTGATTGGGACTGGATTAAATCTATATATTGGTTTTTGAAGAATGGCCACTCTGACTATATTGGTTCTGCCTATCCAGGAAAAGAGGATATTTTTCCATTTTCTGACATCCTCTAAAATCTACTCTTTCAGAGTACTGTAGTTTTTGTTGTAGAGGTCTTTCACATCGTTGGTTAGGTTAATTCCTATTTAATATTTCTTGATGGTACTGTGAAAAGTATTGTTTTCCTAAATTCTTCCTTGGTGAGTTTATTATTATTATTATTTTGGTGAGTTATTATTGATGTACAGGAATGCACTTGATTTTTGGGTGTTGACTTTGTATCCAGCTACACTAATAAAACTGGTTATTAATACTTGTGGTGGAATTTTTTGGTTCTTCTATGCAGAGGATTATGTCATCTCAAAATAATGATAATTTAATAATGATATCTTCCTTTCCTATACATAGCCCTTTTCTTTTTTTCTCTCGCCTGTTCCTGATAATGTTCCAGAAACTATACTGAACTGGTGTGATGATAGTGGACATCGCTATTTTGTTCTTGATTTTAGAGGGAAAGATTTCAGCTTCTCCTCATTTAATACTATGTTGGCCATTGGTTTGTCATAAGTGACTTTCATTAGTTTGAGATAAGGCCCTTCTATACCTATTTCTTCAGGGTTTTTATCATGAATGAATGTTGCATTTTGTCAAAGACTTTTTTCTGTGTCAATTGATCTGATCATGTAACTTTTGTCCTTGCTTCTATTTATATGATGTATTACTTTTATTGATATGCGTATGTTGAACCATCCTTGCATTTCTGTGATGAATCCTCCTTGGCCATGATGTATGATATTTTTGAGGATTTGTTGCAGTGTTTGCCAGTAGCTTCTAGAGGATATTTGCATCAATATTCATTAAAAAGATTGGACTGTAGATTTTTTTTGGCTGGGTTCTTGTCTGGTTTTGGAATCAGGGTAATGCTAGCTTCTAGGAATGACTTTGAGAGTAGTCCTTCCCTTTGAATTTCATTAAAGAGTTTGGGGACTATTGGCATTAGAACTTCTCTAAAGTTCTTGTAGAATTTAGTAGTAAATCCATCAGGACCTGGGCTTTTTTTAGCTGGCAGTTTTTTTTTTTAAATATTTCTTCAATTTCCTTGCTGGATAGTAGGTTATTTGAGATTTTTGTATCTTCTTAGTTAGGCTTCAGTAGTTCATATGGACCTATGAATTTATCAATTTCTTCTAAATTCTCCATTGTATAGAGTACAGGTTCCTCAAGTACTTACTTCCAGATTTTTGGCAAGGTCTATTGTGATTTCACCTTCTTAATTTCAAATTGCATTAATTTGGGTCTTGCTTAGGGGTTTGTCTATTTTGTTTATTCTTTCAAAGAACAAGCTCTTTGATGCATTGAGTCTTTGTATTGTTTTTTCCCCCCTCTCAATTTTATTAGTTCCTTCTCTAATTTTCATAATTCCCTTCCATGCACAGCTTTGGGTTTGGTTTCTTGTTTTTCTAGGACCTTGAGGTACATAATTAGGTTATTTATCTGAGCTTGCTCTGCTTTTCTGATATGGGCATTCACAACAGTAAACTTCTCTCTTAGGGCTGCTTTCTTGTGTTGCACAGGTTCTGGTATGTTGTACTGGCATTACTGTTTGATTCTAAGACCTGTTTAATTTCTTCCTTTATTTCTTCTGTGATACATTGAGTATTTAAGAAACTGTTGCTTATTTTCCATGCATTTACATAATTTCTCTGGTCTTTTTGCTATTGAGTACTACTTTCAGTGCACTATGATCTGATAATATACATGGCATAATTTCAATTCTTTTGCAGTTATTTAAGTTTGCCGTATGGGCTATCATGTGGTCTATTTTGGAGAAAGCCCCATGTGTTACCGAGAAGAATGTGTGTTCTGTGGTTCTTAGGTGGACCACTCTGTATATATTTATCAAGTCCATTTATTCGAAGGTTTGATTCAAATATTGTATTTCTTTGTTGATTTTTTTGTCCAGTTGAACTGTCTATTTTTAACACTGGGGTATTGAGGTCCACCACTATAACTGTGTTGTATTTATCCCTTTATGTCCAGTAGTGTTTGTTTTATGAAGTTGGATACACCAGTGTTTGGTGAACATATGTTTATAATTATCTCTTCCTGTTGGATTGTTCCCTTAACCAATATGTAGTAACAATCTTTGCATCTTCTGATCAGTTTTGGCTTGAAATACACTTTGAGATCAGAATAGGTACTTCTGATTTTTTTCTGGGTTCCCACTGTACGGAATATTGTTTTACATCCTTTGATTTTTAATCTGTGTATTTCTTTTTGGATTAAATGTGTTTCTTACATATTGCATATTGGGTTTTGTTTCTTGATCCTTTCTGCCAATTTATATCTTTTGATTGTCAAATCAAGACCATTCATACTGAGAGTTAATACTGTAAGGTATTGACTTATTCTTATCATAGCTTTATTTTCCAGTTGCTGATTTCCTTTTTTTCACCCCTTCTTTTTTGCTTAACTACTCCTTCTGAATACACTTTGTCTGGTGTATTCATTCTATAAAGATTTTTTTTTTTGGCATTGTTAGTTTCATTGTATCTTTCTAGGATATCCTTGACAATTTCTTGGAGTGGCTGATTTGGTGGTCATAAATTTCTTCAGGTGCTGTCTGTCATGGAAATACCTCACTACTCCATCAACTTTGAAAGGAAGATTTGCAAGATATATAAGTCTAGATTGGAAGTTATTATCTTTTAGGACTTGAAACACTTCAAGCTCTCCTGGCCTTTAAGATGTCCACTGTTCAGATGTGTTGAGATGTCTGCTATAATTCTGATGGGTCTACCTTTATATGTGATTCATTGCTTTTCTCTAACAGCATTTAAGATTTTGTCCCTTGCAATGAAATTGGAAATTAATTAAGAAACCACAAGAAACCACATACACACATGGAAATTAAATAAAAGCTTCCTAACAACCAATGGGTAACAGATGAAATTAAAAAAGAAATTAGACAATTTCTACAATTAAACAATAATGCCAATATGATGTACCGGAATGTATGGGACACAATGAAAGGAGATCTACAAGGGAAATTTATGCAGTGAATTACCACATCAGAAAAACAGAGCAAGCCCAAATAAATAACCTAATATTGAATCTCAAGCTTCTGGAAATTAAAAAGATCAGAACGGAAATTAATGCAATTGAGATTATGAAAACAGTATGAAGAAACAACAAATTGAAGAGTTTTTTTTATTTAAGAGAAGACAATTTATTTAAAAGTGGTGAAAAAGGGGGAAAAGGAAGATGATAGCTAGCTATTCAACAAGTAGGGAGCATTTGAAAACGAAATGCTCCAAAGAGTTGGTTTTCTGAAAGGTTAAATAAAATAGACAGTTAGGCAATCTTATCAAAAAAAGGAAAGACTCAAATCCATGCAATTAGGAATGAAAAGGGAAAAAATCACAATGCATCCTGTAGAAATACAGAAGATCATCAATATCTACTTTGAGAACCTGTACTCTAATAAGATAGAAAACTCAGAAGAAATGGACAGATTCCTAGATATATACAAATTACCAAAACTGAGTCAAGAAAATATAAAAATTTTAAATAACGCCAAATCAGTCAATGAAAGTGAAGAATTAAAAACTACCAACAAGGAAAAGCCCAGGTCCTGATGGATTCACTGCTGAGTTCTGTAAGAACTTTAGAGAAGATCTAAAACCAATATTTCTTAAACTCGTCAATGAAATTGAAAGGGAAGCAATACTCCCAAACTTATTCCTGGAAGTAAGCATTAATCTGATACCACAACAAGAGAAGGATTCAATGAAAAAAGAGAACTACAGACCAATCTCTTTAACTAACATAGATGCAAAAATCCTCAATAAGATAATGATAAAAAGAATGCAGCAAGACATCAAAAGATTATATATCATTACCAAGTAGGATTCATCCCAGAGATGCAGGGATGGTTCAACATATGTAAATCAATAAATGTAATACACCACTTAAACAGAAGCAAGAAAAAAACCCACATGATCATTTCCATAGATGCAGAAAAAAGCATCTGATGGAGTCCAATACCCATTCATGATAAAAAAAAAAACCCTATAGACAACTGGAATAGTCTTTATCTCAATCTGATAAAAGTCATCTATGACAAACTAACAGCCAACATCATCCTAAATGGATAAACACTGAAAGGTTTCACTCTAAAATCAGGGACAAGGATGTCCACCATTGCCACTCCTGTTCTAGAAACATTAGCCAGAGCAATTAGACAAGGAAAAGAAATCAATGAAATATTGAATGGAAAAGAAGTTAAATTATCACTATTTGCTGATGACATGATACGCTACATGGAAGACACCAAAAACACCACCAAAAGACTACTAGAATTAAGAAGCAAATTTGGCAAAGTAGCAGGATACAAAATCAACATTCAAAAATCAAAGCTTTCCTGTACATATACCCTGGTAGATAAAGAAGGCAATGAGACCCCAAATCCATGCTGAATGAAGGTAGCAGGGCAAGGGTTCATGTATTCAATACCAGCACTTCCCACCTGGTGCAACTCAAGCTGAGCCTTGCTTCCCACCAACAGGTGTAGGGCTCCTCCACATCCCAGCCCTGTCTGCAGCTGTCTATTGTAGCTGTCTCTCTCACTCAGTCACTGTGGGAAGGTAACACTGGGAACCCTGAAGTAAAGTTGTCCCCCAGCTGTTCTGAGTCCCAGATTCAATCAACCAGTTCTTCCTAGAATGGTGCCAGAACAACCACACTCTGGCAATATGCCAAGCTCCCGTGCTCCGATTCCTATCTGGCTGTTGCCTGCTGTGCTGAAGGAATCCCTTGGGAGTGAAATCCTGTGTTGTCCCTGAAGATCACAACTCTGGGCTCCCCATGGTGCCTCACTGCCAGCCTAGTCTGCCACTGCTGTTTCTCCCTGGAGCCCTCAGCACTCATCTTGCTTCTGCAGAGCCAGGCTCCCCTCCTCGCAAGCTGCAAGCTGGGAGCCAGGCAGACAGTTCAGACTGTTTCATTTCTTTCTCTGCATTGTGGTCCATCCCTCAAGCTTCTCTGTAGCTTTTAATTTTCTTGTCAGTTCCTTCCCAATTCCCAGTGACCTACTTCTCTTTCTTTCACAAGTTGTTATTTTCCAGTTTCTAGATTTGGATCTCAAAGAAGCTGAACTTTGCTGCTTCTTATCACTTCGTCATCTTTTGTTATTGTTCTTGTGTTGCTATTTCTGTTGTTTTGCTTATTGAAACAGGATCTCACTATGTACTTCAGGTTGGCCTTGAACTATGTAGCCCAGGGTGAACTTGAACTTGCAACAATACTCCTGCCTCAGCCTCCCAAGTACTAGGATTACAGACTTGCACCACCATACCTAGCTGGCCTGTCATTTTAATGCAGGAGGCCTACATACTCTGGACTTTTTTGATGAACAAATGTGTTTCTGTCCAGAAATGAAGAAAGCCTCAAAATACAACATTCTGCACAGAAATAACTTTATCTTCACGTTTAATTAAACTGTAAGTTTAATTACTATTACCGTAAGGTTAAAAACTTCAAGTTGGTCTCAAGAGTCTCTGTAGCTTGGGGAATAACTCAATCATGAGAACCTTGTGCCTATCTTTAGTTACACACTTGATTAAAAGTAAAGTATGGAAAGAACCAACACAGGCACACAGAGCAGGGTCAGTTTCCCATGGCAGGAAAGGAGCCTCCTGCAGAAGGCCCCACTACCTCACCATCAGGAGCAGCATCTCTGAGAAACAAGAGATGGCATACCACAAACATTCCTTCTTTCAACAGTCTTCCCTCTGTATCTGTGGTGGACTGGTTCCTGCTCCCTTCCCCCATAGCACAATCCATGATGCTCAAGTCTCCTGAATCCAATGGCATAATGCTTGAGCCATAACCTAAACACATAATCCTGCATACTTTAAATCTATCTCTAGATTACTTATAATACCTAATACAACATAAATGCTATGTAAATAATTCCATTGCGGTGCTTACAGTATAAGGACAAGAAAAAAGTCTGTACACACTCAGTACAGAAGCAAATTTTTCCCAAATACTTTTGATTCAACACCAGTTGAATCTGTGGCTGTAGAACCTGCAGGTACAGATGGCTGACCACATGCCTGTGCTGGCATATGGTATCATGTGCTGGACCCTATCTGGGCACTGAGGTAACAGCGGTGATGATAGATTCTCAGAGCTCATGGAATATACATTCTATAAACAGTCTTCTCTTCTGCATAAGTCTACACATTCAGGTTAAACATATTACACATTTAATCTACAGGAGACAGCCTGAAATGAGGAAGGGGGAGAACCTACAAAAGAGCACTCAGCTTGTCTGTTAACTAACTGGTTGGGAAAGTTAGTACAACTCATTGTATCTCTTGAAAATTTCCTCAAGAGTAAAAATGAATTATGCACCTTCATTCATGGAAATAATAAGAATCAAATGAAATAGCACACAAGGCAAGGCACTGGTGATCCTATAAAGACTGGGAATCTAGGACTAGGCTTCCTAACAATGATGTATAAGAGAGATCTGGAACACAACATGGGTGATGCTTCTGCAAGCAGGAAGAGAATCTTTCCAGAATACAGGGACCATAAAATGTGAGCCAAAAATAAGACCACAAATGTTCCAGTTCTCACAGAGACTATTCTTAGAAATGAAAAAGCTAAACATAAAAAAGTACAAGTTTTCAAATCTATTAATTTTTCAGAGTTTCCTGAGAGGCAGGCGGCTACAGAAGAGAATATTGGTTAATATTCAATCATCCTTAATTTTATTTCCAACTCTGACAAAAGCTTTGTGAACATGGGCAGTGCAACCTAACATCACCATAGCGGGGTGGAGGTTTGGAATGACGACCCTTCTAGTCCCTCTAAGCTTTAAAACTCTATGGTTCATCAATAATTTACTCACTTGGCTTGCTTTTCTACTGCTATATATCTGTTTATAAAGAACAATAAACCAGCTCCCTGTTTCACAAGACCCATGTTACAACAGCAACTCCCATATCTAGACATAACAACCCAGACACTAACTGAAAAGAAGCAACAGAGACTTCGATGCGTCACTGTTCAGGCACTGAAAATCTATGCTTTCAATTTCTACAAAAAAATCTGCACACCTTTGCTCTAGTTCAATTTATTAAATTTTTTTGCCCCAATCCCCCCAACTTACTGAATTTGTCAGAATTACCAAATATTAAAAATCTGCTGTCCTAACTCACAGAAGAAGCAAATCAAATTTGGTGAATGGTATCTAGAGACAGACAGAGACAGGAGCAAGGATGATCTAGATCTTGCAAAGGGAACATCACTTCTGGAGAACAACAATAATGAGAGTAAACTTAAGCAGACAATGGCACTAAGCTTATAAGTATGGATCACTAGAAATGGAAGGAAATAATTCCATGTAACTAAATAGTCCTGTGGGCATTGTATATCATACTGTATTAAAATAATGTAATGGAACAGCATAACTTAATCTCCTTAATGATCCAGGGATCACACTGTAGATTAAGAAGAAAAATGTTTTAGAAAGATTTCCATTAAAATACAACAACAAAAATATATGGCACTTAAAGGGGTAGGCTTAATTTTTGAAAAATTCACTTTCATGAAATAATTAACTTGTAACCATGTCTCATAAATGAGCTAAATTTCAAAACTTTTGGCATTTGATTTTTTTATTGGTACATTTTTGTACTACATAATGATCACATTCCTTGTGGGAAGCTGGTACACGAACACAAAACACTTTTAATTCTTTTTTCAAAATCTCCTCTTCCCCTCCCTCCACCCTCCTCCCATCTCCTGGTCCCCCTTTCCTCCAGCATAAGTTTATGGCCCCTTTGTCAAAGTTTAGGTAGCTGAATGTACCTGGAGTTGTTTCTGCATACTCTACTTTGTTCCATTAATACACACGTGGTCCCTTCCCCCAATACCGTGTTGTTTTTATTACTGTAGCACTGTAGTATCACTTAAAGTCTGGGATTGTAATGCCTTCTGCTTTGCTCCTATTACCCAGGATTGCTTGCTATTCTAGATCTCTTCTGGTTCCATATGAATTTAAGGGTGTTTTCTCTAGTTCTTGAGGAATGCTTTTGATATTTTGGTTGTGATTATGTTAATTCTGTTTATCACTTTTGGAAGTATGGGTATTTCAACTATATTGCTTCTGCCTAACCTGGAACAGAGGCTATCTTTCCACTTTCTGATGTTCTCTAAATCTCTTTTTTCAAAGCACCATAGTTTTTGTTGTAGAGGTCTTTTAGTTCCTTGCTCAGCTTAATTCCTAAGTATTTAATTTTTCTTGATGCAATCGTAGCAAGGTATTGATTCCCTAATTTATTTCTCGGTGAGTTTATTACTGGTGTACAGGAACAATATTTTTTGGGGGTGGTGGTGCTGGGAATCAAACTCAGGGCTTTGTGATTGCTAGGCAATTGTTCTGCCACTGGGCTAAATCCCCAATCCCTAACCCAATTGATTTCTGTATACTGACTTTGTGTCCTGCTACACTAATGAAATTAGTTATTAATTTTAGGAGTCTTTTGGTGAAGGTTTTTGGATCTTCTGTGTAAAGAATCATGTTATCTGCAAGTAATGATAATTTAACTTTCCAATAATGTTCCAGGAACTGTATAGAACAAGAATGGTGATAGTGGACATCACTGTTTTTTTTTTTAAATTTTAAACCAAGAACATGTATTGGTACATTCTACATACAATGGTCACATTCATTACAATTATTCTGTACCTATATATGATGTATCTTGGTTCTCCCCCCTCTCCCCCGCCCCCCCTCTGCTTCCTCCTCCTTATTTACAGCAGGTTCATTCATCATTTTCCATATTTTCCCTTTCCCCTCTCTTTCCCCTGTTGCCTTTCTGCTTTTCCCCTTCTTTCTTTCTAGTATTCCTCTCCTCTGCGCACCATCCTCCTTTTATATAATATCTATTACATCTCTTTGTCCTTATTTACAGTTATGGTTTCTCATATCAGAGAAACAATTCGATGT
>PVJO010025093.1:0-23288 GCA_004026905.1 Hystrix cristata | reverse complement strand
GCGTCCAGAGAGTAGTCACCCATGGGGGAAGCCACAGAGGCCGCAGAGGGAGCAGCTCTGGAGACACTGAGGAGGGCAGCGGGTCTGGAGTCAAGAGGCCAAAGGGAATCCCACTCACAGCTGGGTGGGCAGATGTCACTGTGGGGCGGTGGGGGGTTGGGGGGAAAGCAAGGAAGTCCTGGGAAGGGCTTCCGGGTCAGCATGGTGCTGAGGTCAAGTCTCTAGCATAGGTATGCCTCCTGGGGCATCCAAACACTTACAAAAACACTCCTGTCTTTTTCCCTCCACCAAAGTTGAGTTGGAGCAGAATGGGTCAAGACAGCTTAGTACAAAGTCCTGGATGCCATTTCCAATAGCGTTTGCTGAGTCGACCCTTGTTCGACTCCATTCTGGGTCTCTGCAGATGGGTTTCTGCCATCACATCTTTGCTTACAGAAAGTGAAACTCGAGGCTGAGAGGTCCTGCTGCATCCCAAGAGCCCAGTCCTGAGCATTTGCGGAGGAAGGGGCAGCCTGAACACATCTAGTAGAATTATTTCTCATCTGTGAGTCATTGATGAGCTAAGAATACCTCTTCTTTCTACAGCAGTCCTGTGTTTCTTGTGTATATTCTCATGGTGATTAGTTGTTTAGTGTACTGTTAATTCCCCTTCCCAGCACTCCTGGAAATAGTAACGATACTCAGTAGTCTCTATGTATTAGGGTGTTACTATGGCCTGTTTAATCTTCACAGGAATCCTTTGAGATTGTCGCTCTTATTTATCCCCATTTTCCAGATGGAAAAACTAAGACTTGGAAAGATAAGCAACTAAAATAAACACTTGTAGCCAGGAAGCGACACAGTCACATACTCTCACATCTCAGGATTTACCAGTGTAGGAAGCTACTTCCCTTTAATCCCCAAATCACAGAAGCCTGAGCTGCCAGCTCTGTCTATTCCTGGAGAATTTGGTGTGTTTGCCAGGTGCCTTCTGTCCCCTCTCTCCCAGTCCCAGCACCACTTCACTCTGGAACACTGCTTGCTTCTCTTAGTGTGGCCTTTTGTAGGCTCAAGCTCAGCTACCATCGAGATGCTCCCCCTCTCCTTGAACCGTCTCTTCTCCAAGTATGGGAATAGAGCCCTTCTGCCATTCTTCCACCGAAAAGAGACCAGGATGTGGAATTTAACACAAGCCAGCTGAAGGGTGGACTATGACAGGCAGAACTACCACTCTAAGGCTTTACACTAAGTATTATCAATGACTGTCTTCAGAGTCCACAGGCCAGGCCTCTTCGTGGGAGTCCCCTAGTGCCTGCCTCTTCTCTTGAATTCCGGCCCGCCTCGCTGGGGTAAAGGGTAAAGGCCTCCTTATCTTACCCCATCCTGCTACTTGTCACTAGGTCTATTCCAAAGGAAATGTCATTTAGCATGACGGCCCCAAATCCACTCAAGACCCACGTGAGTCATATCTCAAGACCTACAAATAGGAGGAGTTTTCTTTATTTAATTCCAGATCCCTCCTTCTAAATTCTTATTTTCCATCCCTCTGATTAGCCTTTTGAAAGCATAATTGACATCTGAAAATCAACTTCCTTCAAGAAAACCCCAGCTCCCTCCATATGGATACAGGATGATCTTGCCCTTTGGCTCTTACAAGACGTACTAACCTGAAGATACAAATCAAGATATTTCTCAAACTCTAGTCTAGCTTTAGTGTTGAAAAATACAACATGAGTCCAATTAACCATTTGAGGCAAGCCAAAACCATTCTTTTACATCTTTTCTCCAGCAGCTATGTTGACCAAGCTTGCAGAGGCTTTCTGTCATCTTTAGGATCCCCTCCAAGATCTGTGACCCAATGCTGGAAGGTAACATAGCAACACCTCCAAAAGACAAGCAATGTTGTACTAAGTAAGGCAGCCTAACCCAGCAGTTGTGAAAGAAGTATTTCTTTAAAGGAAGTAAATCTGTCTGCAGAGATACAACTATGTCCACCCCTCCCCACCTGCACCGCTCTCATTCTAGATAAACTGTTAACATTGTCATGCAGGGAAACTTAGCTCTTTGGAAATCCATTGCCCTTGCTTTGCTTAATCAGGAGGGCCATTGCCTAAGAATGAATCTACCTCCTTCAACAAAAGAAATCACTTGTATCTTTGAAATCATGGTTCGATTTCAGCTTCAAATGCCCTCATCAGAATTACATAAACCCCACGACTCATTTTTGGTCTGAAGATCAATGCCTTGGCTTTCTTTTCCCATCAATGGCCTGTTCAAGGAAGAAGTTTCCAAAGCATGTGGTTTAGGTGACAGTAGCTAACACAGCACGAAGCATTCTGCACACATTCTATCTCATTTTCTAGCAAGGAGAAGAAAACTCAGAAAGGTTAAGTGGTTTGCCCAAAGTCCCATAGCTAAGAACCATGAGAACCACTATTTGAACCTGATCTGGCTGGCTCCAACCCTCTTCACTGTGACCTACACTGTTCCCCACGTGGGAAACCAGAGCCCAGCTGGGAATGAGCAACTGCAGATCCTTTCTTCTTCTGCAGCAGACCACTGGTGTTCTGGCATTCTCCCGAGGCACAAGAAGAAGTTGGTATCCCTCCACAGTGCATATCGCAGAGACACTAAAACCTCCCGGTCAGCCTCAACCTGCAATCCTTCTTTCCCCTTCACCTGTGCTCTAAACCGAGAGGAGAATGCTGCTCTGGGGGGCAGACATTTCCCCCGCTGCCAAGGAGAATCCCTGAGTGTGGCCCTTGGGTCTGCTCCTTGCCGCTGTTACTGCTGTCCGTGCTGGGTTCCAGGTTAGCTCCTGGGGCTGGCATCTGTGCAGATGGCCACTTCCAGCAACTCCGTGTCCCCTGCTGTCACAGGAGGCCCTTTACTTGTTTATCTTAGTCTGTTTTCTCTTGCTAGTCACACAATACCACAGACTGAGTTGTAAAGAAAAGAAACTTATTTTGACTCACAGTTCTAGTCCAAAGTCAAGAGGCCAGATTTGGGGATGACCTTCTTGCTGGCAGAGTCCCAAAGCAGCGCAGGGGCATCACATGGCAAGAGACAGGGAACACGCAAGAGACCCAGTCAAACTGGCTTTTATAGCAAGCCAACTCGTGAGATAACACGTTAGCCCATTAGTGCATTAATCCATAATCACGTGAGTGGATTAGCCCATTCTTAAGGGCTGAGCTCTAATCTCCTCTTAAAAGTCCCACCTGGTTCCACCTCTTAACATCTCATAACAGGGATTAAATTTCAACATGAGTTTGGAGGGGACAAGCGTATTCAAAACTGTAGCAATGTTTTTCCATACCAACAAAGTCTCTCTTATTGGAGGCCGGGAGAATATGCTGGGAGAAGGAATTGGTCTAATCCTAAATCAGTGGAGGTTGTCAGCTGCATTCATTTCTTTCTGTTTTTCTTTCTCAACACAGTCCACTCTTGTGCCCAGGGGCTCTCCGAGGGCCCTCTCACCCCCTTAGTTTGCTGTGTATCCAGTCTATTTGTTTTGGATGCAGAGGTGGAGTCTGACAACTCTATGCTGTTCTTTAATCCAGGTCTACCAGCATTGTGTATAGCAGACACTGAACCTGTGATATTTGGTTGGGTAAGTATAGAGGCCCCTTTATTTAAATTCTTTTATACAAGAAGTAGCTTTAAATGAACCCAAATCTTGGATTAATCATCTCTCAGAGCACCAAATATTACTGCAATTATGATTACTAAACCATTCCGGGTACTGTTTAAGAGATCAGAGTAAGCTAGAATCTGAGCAGTCTGGCTCCAGCCCTCTTCACTGCAAAAATGGCTACAGAGCAAGAGACCAGCAAGCGTTTAATATTTTTTGTGCAAGCAAGATGGGTGGCATAGGGAAACTGCAAACCAATGAGTATGACTTCTCTTACAGCAAGATACCAGGATGTATTAATGAGCAGAGACTTCCTGCACACTAAATCATCATGCATAATCATTGGTTCTCAAGAACCAGCTCACACCAAATGACCTTGTCATTTTGCACTTGGTTATTTGGCTTATACAACAGGGATAACTATAGGCATGACTCTTCCTGACCTTAGTAAGACACTTGATGAAGCTTCTCTTGAAATCTTAGTTGGTAAGATGGAAAAATATGAATTGACTGCTGGTAAATTATTCAAATTCCTAACTGACTGAATAACTCTTCCCATAGAGTGTTGATGCACTATTTTTTAATCACCATCTTAGACAAAAGTATTTATGCCAAATTGCAAGTGATAACTAAACATTTAGATAACACAATTAGGATTCAAATTGATACCGGTAGACTGGAAGTTGAGCTAAAACTGACAATAACAAAGTAAATGGGAGTAGTGTAAAGTTTTTCATTCAAGTATATAAAAAGAAATAATGCAAGTATACAGGAAGCCTAAGTGTGAGCTAGCCAAAATGCCCTACAGTAAATGGGAATGCTACTAGCTGCATGTAACAAAAAACCTGATTCAAGACAGATAAGGCAATTTATCATCCCCTATAACAAGGAGACAGAGGAAAAGCAGTTACTGCTATGACAGCTTTGCTTTTCTGAGATACTGTAGGACAGAGGTTCTTAAGTGGGGCAGTTTTGCCCCCAAGAGATGTTTGGCAATGTCTGGAGATATTTGTACGTCACAAACGGTGAGACACGGGTTATGCTTCTGACATTTAGTGAGCAGAGGCCAGGAATATTGTTGAACATCCTACAGTATACAGGAGAGCGACCCCTGCAAATAATTTTCTGGCCCAAAATGTCAACAGTTGGAAAGTAAGAAACCCTGATTTAGAGTCATTCAGATCTACCTCCGAAGGGGTAAGGAATTGCCTTCCTAAAGTCACAAGGAAGAGGAGTAGTGCATTCATTTTCTAAGTATCTACTGTTTGGGTTGACTGCGAGCCAGGGTCAGTGCCAGCCCATAGGTCTTCATACGAATTAGAAAAGTCGCCCCCTTCCTCAGACACTTTACTGCCATCTGCTGGAAAATTACTGAAAGAAACATAAATCTACAATATGTTATAAATAGAGCCCCCTAGAGTTGTGCAACATGTAAGCTCATAATAGTTTATAGTACCCTTTCTATGACTCTCACGTGATTCAGCTATGTAAAGTGCCTGTCAAGGAAGTAGCTTAGGACTTCACACACAGGAACTGTATGTCCCAAGTGAAACAAGTCAAAATCTCGCTATATTCTACACTGATCAAATTACAATTTGAATTCTTGATTCCATAATTTAATTTTGTTAAAAAATGAAAGTGACCAAGAGAAGTTGGATTGGAGGAGGAAAAGTCAAGAAGTCATAATATATGAGAAGTGGTTAAAAACAAAAACACACCAGGAGTGAACCAGAAAGTTCTCTCCAGATACTTCACGGGTGTTAAGGGAAGGGAGATCAGACTGACTCTGTGTTTCTGCCAAGAGCAAAACTGGGTCCAGCGAGTGGAACCGTATAGACTTATGAGATCAGATGGCAGGAAATGGCCTCAGGGGGGGTCACTGAACCAACCCCATTAACACAGCATTCTTCTTAAAGGGCTTCCTGGCAGTCACCCTGCCAGTGCGGCTTCAGCGAAGGGACAATTCATCCTTCTCCAGATGATCCTGAAGTGTTTTTAATTACTTTGAACTCAGCCTCCTCTAACTCCATCATTCCTTTTCTCACCAGTTGCTCTCTTACGACCAGTGGATTTCAGAGTCAGTGTTTCTTTCCATAAGAAAGAAAGTTTTGCAGCCAGGATTTCCACTCAAGGGCTTCCAATAGAAGATGCATAATCGTCTTTCAGGAATCACATCCTCCATTGATAAAATGTCGGAGTTACACCTGGATGATCTCCAAGTTCTTTCCTGCTATCTTGGTGGAGTGCAGGCTAAGGGCAAAATTAAGAGCGTGAGGTTGCTGCCGGGTTTCTTCTCTGAATTCTTCACCTCCTTTGTATACATGTGTACACTTGGGTGTTTCAATTCGCCATAATTAATTTAATCAGTCTCTAACTCATGAGTCTTCCGGTTGTTTCCATTTTTTCATTAAAAACCGTACTACAATAAATTTCTCTATATATCCCCTTTGAGGCCCATACGTAAATAGTTTTTATAGGTTCAGTTCCCGGGGAAAAAATTGCACAGTGAAAGGAATAAACATTGCAAACTTAATCTTCTTGAACGATTTGCATCAATTTATACTTGTACCCGCACCACTGGACAATCATTTCTGTTAAACTGAAAAACGTGTATTTGAATTTGAAATTCTTCTATTAGCACTGAGGCTGAGCATCTTATGTTTATTGGTTTCTATGAATTATTGTTCATAACCTTTGCCCATTTTTTCTGGACTGTCAATATTTTGTAAATATTCTTTATGTTTTATGGATATTAATGACATGTGTATGTTATATAAAACAAATATTATTTCCGTGTTTGCATTTACTTTTTTAGATAATTCAGCTATTTTTCTAGGCAGAAGTTATCAATAAAATCAAATTTATATGACAATTTTTTTATATAACTTTTAGGTTTTAAATTATGCTTGGATAAATGTTTCAAATAGAAGTATTATGCAAATGTTTTCCAATATTTTTATAGTAGTATGTTTCACATTTGATCAGTCTGAATTTTTTTGTATGCGGTATCATGTAATTATAGACATTTTTAAAAATATGTATTTAAATATTCCATTCCAAGTTTTTTTTAATTTCCCCCTTACTAGCATGATTGCCACTTTTTTACATACTTTCTTCCCACGTTTACACATTCATCTATTCTCTTCCATTAACTGATTTCCTTTTTCTCTACCTTTATCATACAATTTTCATTGCTGTGACTTTGTAGTATTTTTAGCAGTTCCTAGAATAATTTCTTAATATTTTTTTCAGAAAATGAGAATCAGTTTGCTATATTAGAATGCTTAGATCCCACTGAGTTTTTTATTGGAATTAACAGAGCAACTTGGGAACAATTGACATTTTTACACAATTAAATATACCCATTCAAGTACCCATCATGCTATTTTTAAAACTTTATTTTCATTTTTATTTATTAATGGAAATATTCTATATCCTTTGAGAAAATAATATTTCATGTCATATATTTCCTGTTAAATTTGTTACTAGTTGTTTTATAATGAAGCATATTTTTTGAATGACTTCTTAAATATTTTAATTTTCTAGACTTTATTGTCAGTCTGTAAGAAATCTATTGCTTTTGATGGTTTTATATAAATTTAATCTGGCTGCCTCGTAGAACTTTGTGGTTAATTCTCTTGGATATTTCAGTTACTTGCATCATCCACAATAATGACAATTTTCCCTTTTGATTTATTGTATGTACTTCTTTATTTAATTCCCTAATTGTTTCAGCTAGAACCTTTAGAATAATAATATATACAACGATGATGGAAATCTTTGTCTTATTCTTGATTTTAATGATGTTTCTAGTGCTTCACCATTAAGCGTATTGTTCAGTTATTGTATGATAAATAATTTTATCAAGTTAATAAATTCTATTTTCCTAAGTATTTTTTTTAATCAAGGACAGAATTTGAATTTTGCCAAATAACATTTGAGCATCCACTGTAATGATCACAATTTTTTTCTTTAACCTGTTAGTATAAGTTAATGGATTTCTTCTCCTCCTACCACTCTTCCTTCTCCTTTTCTACTTCTTTTTTGCAGCACGAGGATTGAATCTACCACTGAACCCATCTCACAATAATTTATTTTGCATTTTTATACTCCATAAATTGGCCTATATTTTGGTGCTGTCTGATTTTTTAATTTTACTTTACTGGTACATTGTAGCTATACAAAATGATAACATTTACCACAGGGAATTTGTACCAGTACATGATATACCTTGCTACTTCTTTTTTACCGTTCCCCTCCGTTCCCCTCAACCCTCCTGTCTCCTTATTTACAAAAGCTTTATTTCCAGTTTCTGTCTGATTTTAGTATCAGGGTTAAATGAATCTCACAAAATTATTAACAAACAGAGGACTTTATCTCTAACTACAGATAAGAAATATTTGCCCTTTGGAGATTATGATGGAACTCAGTAACAAACTTGTCTGGCCTGAGGTCCTTTAGGTGTTAAATATTTTACTGCTTTTGCATTTTCTGCTGTGAACTTCTTAGGTCCCTGCCTTCTCTCAAGACAATTTCGCTATTTATTTTAGTCATGAAAAGTGCTAATTTCATGTAAAATGTCAAGCTTACCGATCTAAATCTACAAATGATACTAAAATTTTTAAAATTCCCTTTCGCATTAGTTACATCAACTTTCTTATTTATAAAATTATATATTGGTTTTTTTGTTTTTGTTTTGTTTTTTTGATTTTTTGTTTGTTTGTTTTGGTGCCAGGGATCGAACTCAGGGCCTTGCACTTGCTAGGCAAGCACTCTAACCACTAAGTTAAATCCCCAGCCACCAAATTATATATTCGTATTCTCTTTTTCTCCTTTTATTTTCTTGCCAGTCTTGAAAGAGATTTGTCTCTCTTTGGTGGGAGTGGGGGGCACGGTGCTGGGGATCCAACTCAGGGCCTTGCACTTGTCAGGCAAGCACTCTACCACTTGAGCTAAATCCCCTACCCCAAGAGATGCCTCTTTTTAAAAAACTTTTCAAATCGACTCCACAAGTATGGAGATCATAACGACTTCGTCCATCTCAGTTTTCTCAGTAGTTCTGTGTAGTAGCCGGGCACATACTAAGCATGCTGCAAGTGTTTGCTGACCTGGTAAATCAGCACAGCCTTGTTTTGATTTTTCCATAGCAATTCTGTTTCTCCCCTAAGACTTCAATTTCTTCTTCCTACTTTTTTTTTATTTCTTTTTTATTTTTATTTGTATATGTTTGCAATACAAAATGATTACATTCATCATGGGGACTTGGTACCTGCACATAGCACATCTTAATTCTTTTTACTTCGTCTTCCTTCCCAGCCCATTTCTTTTTCTCTGACTTTCTTTTGATGTTTTCTTGTTTCTTTTCTAGTTCATGGAGTAAAACTGTCAGCCAGTCATTCCCACTTTTGTTTACAATAAAATAATTTAAACAATGAATTCTACTCTGGGTGAAGCTTTGGCTTTATCACACACATTTGATACATGTGTTTTCTTTGTTATTAATTTTAAGTAGGAAATAATTTTTAAAATTTGCTTCCAAGTGATTTCATTTTTATCTAAGTTTCGTTTTTGTTTAGGATTCCTAGTTTTATCGCACTGTGATAGGCTCTTGGAAATTCGTGGAGAATCTCTTTATAGCCTGGTATGTGGTCAGTTTTTGTAAATTCAGAGATAATAAAAAGTCTTTTTACATGGTTGGGTATGAAATTCTACTGTATGCATTAAAACAAACTTTATAATTGTCTTATTTAAATTCTTTTGAGTGTCTATCCCATTGTGGTCATTTGAGAGATGCAAATCAAAACAGCCCTGAGATTCCACCTCACTCCACAAAGAATGGCTAATATCAACAAATCAGCCAATAACAAGTGCTGGAGGGCCTGTGGAGAAAAAGGAGCCCTTCTCCACTGTTGGTGGGAATGTAGACTGGTACAACCACTATGGAAATCAGTGTGGAGATTCCTCAGGGAACTAGGACTAGAGATTCCATTTGACTCAGCTATTCCACTTCTTGGTATCTTCCCAAAAGAATTAAAATCATTATACCGGCACACATCGAACTGTTTCTCTGATATAAGAGACCATAACTGTAAATAAGGACAAAGAGGTGTAATAGATATTATATAAAGGGAGGATGGTGTGCAGAGGAGAGGAGCGCTAGAAAGAAAGAAGGGAAAAAGCAGAAAGGCAACAGAGGAAAGAGAGGGGAAAGGGAAAATATGGAAAATGATGAATGAACCTGATATAAATAGGGGGTGAGGGAGGAGAGGGGAGGGGTGGGGAAGAGGGGGGAGAACCAAGATGCACCATGTATAGGTACAGAATAAATGTAATGAATGTGACCGATGTATGTAGAATGTACCAATACATGCTCTTGGTTTAAAATAAATAAAAATAAAAAAATCATTATACCGGAGGGATATATGCACACCCATGTTTATAGCAGCACAGTTTGTAATAGCTAAATTGTGGAAGCAGCCCAAATGCCCATCAACAGCAGAATGGATTAAGAAAATGTGGTTTTTTTTATACAATGGAGTACTACTCTGCCATAAAGAATGATAAGCTTGAGATATTTCTAGGTAAATGGATGCATTTTAAGACCATACTCCTAAGTGAAATAAATCGGACACACATGTTTAAATACCACATAGTTTCTCTGGTGTGAGAAACTGAAAGTGTAAATAAAGACTAAAAGATTATTGGGAAAGGGAAGAAAATGTCCAAATGGGAAAGGGAACAAGGGAGGGGGAAAGGAACAGAGGGACAAGAGAAATAAGAAATGGAAGGAAAAAATGGAAACAAAGCTTTTGTAAATAGGGAGGGAGGAGGGAGTGAGGGGAGGGGAATGGGAAAAAAATAAGCAACAAGGTTTATCATCTACAGGTACAAATTCCCAGTGATGAATGTTATCAATATGTACATCGAAAATGTACCATTAAAATAAAATTAAAAAAAAAGACTTCATACTGTTGCTGTAGTTTCATTAAGTTATCGCATTTGGGGCAGTTTTTACCTTTCTAAGCCTACCCTTCAACACTTGAAATTTCATTAATATTGTACATTTTCGTGGTTATAGCATTTATGAATACAAATTATCCTATTTTTCCAGTTGGCTTTGAATTCTACTTATTCTGTTATCAGTATTACTATTCCTGGTTCAATTGTTTTCCTTGTTTTCTATGTCTCTGTCTCTCTCTCTCTCTCTCTCTCTCTCACACACACAAATTTCCCAATATATTTTTGCTTATATTATTATTTTGCACATTTTGGATCTGTTCAGTTTAGACGTTTCTCTTATAGACAGCGCAATACTGGATTTGGCTTATGTAGCCAGGCTGAAATTCTTTTCCTTTAGAGAATTTAACTTAGTCAAACTTATTGTTGTTACTTTTGTATTTAATCACATTTCTTATACTTTAATCTTCTAATTTTACTTAAGATTTTTATGTTCTCCCTTTTCTCAGTTTTACTGGATAATTTTTTTGTTCCTTTTAATCTCAAGTAGTTTCAAATTCCTACATCCTATTTCTGTCCTTCTATGGATTATCCTTAAGTTTTAACCAACAAATATGAATCAAATATGTGTATTGATAAATACATGCTACCTCAAAAAATAAGAAGAACATGTTAATACATTTTTTGGATTGTCTTCTCCCTGTGTTTCTTAACCACCTGCTTTTTTAATTTGTGTTTTTCTTCTTTCTTATATCCTTCCATAATACTTGCATTAATTCCAAAATCTTTTCTAATTTTTTTCAGTCATTTTGGCAGATCTTTGGGAAACAGAAGAGATTCAACTTTCCATCCTTATTCTGAACATCTAGAAACTGTAGATGAAAGTCCCAAAGGGAAGCTGTGGTCAGAGAAAGCCAGGGAATGGGCTTCTGGGCCAGGAGAACAGGATGTGCAGTGGGAAGCCATTGAAAGCACATGACCTACTGTGGCAGAGAGAAAGATAGCTGGACTTTAGGTATCATATGCAGGTAGAAAGGAGTATGGCCTGGGTCGGGTGGGGAGACACTGGCTGGTGTACTCCTGATCATGAAGAACTAGCATGCAATGCCAGAATTTGATTTTTGCTCTGCAAACTTTAGGAGTTGTAGAAATGGAATGAGGTAATTGAGTTTTGTGTTCCAGAAATATCACTGGGCAAGGGTGCATGTATGCCAGGAAGCCAAACACAGGGAGAGGAAGACCATTGTTCCATAGGAAGCAAGAGCTGCTGAACTCCTGAACTCAGGCAGTGGCCAGGAGACTGAGAGGAGATGGATTTCAGAGATAGCAGAAATTATATTCACTTGAACTTGGAGACCTATTGGATACAGGGGATAGAACAGAAGGAAGAGTCAGGGATGAGTCAGAGGTTTCTGGTTTAGGCAACTCAGAGGATTATGTTGCTATTCATCAAGATAGAGAACACAGGAGGAGAAGCAGGTTTGGGGGAAGAGAATGAGCTCAGGCTTGAACTTACTGCTTTCTAAGTGGCCTGCAAAAATGACAAAGTGTTGATGTCAATAGGCTGGGCCAACAGTTGGGTCTGGCTCTCAAGAAGACGCATTTGGGGGACATCAATGCGTGTTGTCACTAATGCCAACACAGATAAGACCATCCTGGAAGCAAGCACGGCAAGCGAAACTGGCCTCACGGGCGTGTGGCCACACAGGGTCCTGTGCCCAGGAGGGCCCCAGGCTGGATCTCATGCTCTGCTGTTACTGTCTTGAATTTCTTAATAATTTTTTAGCTAATAGCCCGCATTTGCATTTTGCCCTGAGCCCTGAAAGTTATGTAGTGATTTCTGAGAGGGAGGAGGACAAAGACAAGCCTGAAGCACCAAGCTGAAAGAAGTGGGCAGTGCAAGAGAAGCCCTTAAGGCTAAGGTGGAGCCCTGAGCCGGTGTAGGGTGGTCGGAGGTGCTGAAGAGGGGGTCAAGGAAGCCAGAGAGGTGGAAGCCCCACGGGTACCGTGTCATGCAGAAGGATTGATGACCTGGGAGCATATGTGGGCAGTAGCAAGGCTGCACTATCTGCAGTGTGAAAGGGATAGAGAATGTGAAGACAACACGAATAGACAAAACAGACTTCTGCTGGCATAATACAATATGCAGAAAGATTCTGACCACTGTTTAACTTTTTTACTGCCACTGTTGTCATTCAAGCCCTTACTGGCTGCCATCTGGGCTACAACAGTATCCTCCTGATACTCTGCTTCATCTTTGCCCCTGATGGTCACAGTGATTGTGCTGGAACCTAAGCATAATCATATCATGTCTCTGTCTACACCCATTAAGGGCTTCTCATCTCAGCAATGCAAGTCTTTGCCAAGGCCCTCTAGTCCCTGCTCCCGGTTGCCTACCATTTTCTTCTTCACTCCTTCAGCTTCAGCCACTCCGACCTCCTTGACCTCGTCCCTCATTCTCAGCTGGAGCTTTGCCCAGCCCAGTCCCTGCCTGGGATGCTCTCCAGCCATGAGCACCCTGGCTAATTCCTCTCTTACTTGAGCTCTGCTCAGATGTCCCCTCTCAGTATATCCTCGCTGGCCAGGCTGTCTGTGTCTCTTCCCCCCGACCTTGCATTATTTTCCCTACACCCTTTACACCACCTGACTATGGTGTAGTTATTCTTCACTTTTTGTCTTCCCAGCCCCTGGAGAGACGTTCGGGTTTCTGTGCAGTTCATCCTCTTGGCTACTCTTGCAAAGACCCGTGGCCCTGGCAGGAGTGGGGACATCAGGAGCTGTGTGAACCCTATTTCCTAAGCCAAAAAATATGATATATTGTCTAGTAAGTATAGAAAGTATTTGTTTGTCTGTCCATTTGTGTATATACCGCTTTGTTTCACAAAAGGATTTAAGGCAGCTTACAAAGATGCACAAAATTCTGTGAGACGATATAAATTAGAAGCAGGTGAGAAAGAAAAAAATGCACAAGCAAGGGTAAAGCCATAAAATGGAGCCAAGGATGGGACTAATACAAAATAAACATACCATAAACTTTGATCCATTTGCTAGGGGTGGGCCACAAATTTGGCTCCAAAATTTCTAACAGCCAGTGCCAAGATGAAACATGATCAGCTGAACAATTCCCAGGATGCTCAAGATTAAAGCAAACCACTAGCCCTAGAGAGACATAAGCATTCCTGATGTCCTGGAGAACAGAAAACATATCTCCTTCACCCCTCCCAGAGAGGACAATGGAGAAGACGACGGACGAGGGTTCAGAGGCATCTCTGCAGCAGGCAGAGCCATGAGCTTTGTTTCTCACATTTCTCAGCTGCGTTAAGGCAGTCTGATTAATGCAAAATGCAGTTATATGGGGAGCTAGCAACTGGGGAGACGGTCCAGCTTACGTGGACACACACCTGAGCAAATGATGAACAGGAGAGTCACTGAGCTCCCTGGCGATGCTTTCTAGGAAGGGTGTCTCAAGGCCAAGCGTCAGCCAGGTGCTGGGGACCCTAAATTCTCATGACTGTCACCTCTTCCGAAGCTATTCTCAGTGACAGAGCTTTGTGTGAGACCCACCAAGTCACCAGGTGTTAAACTGGGGAAAGGTTAAGTAAAAATTCGCTAAAGCTTGAACAATCAGAACCAAGATTCTTCCCATAAGATAACGGTGGACTCGATGAAACAGAGTGCAACTGATTTCAGCCTGGGAACATTTCAAAGCAGATCTAGCCAAACACCTACCCCCTCTTTGTGTTTTAAGTGTCAGTAATATCTCCTTCCTGCTGCATCTTCCAAGATAAACCACTTGTGAAATGCACGCCAGGTTAACTGTGTGGAGACTTGCGTGGGATGATTAACTGCCGTTAAAAGGCGAGGGACAGCTACCAAAAATAATGACTTTGCTGATAGAGTATCTGATCTGAAGTCTGTCTTTATGGCAATGATCAGATGGCAGGGCCAGTTGCATCCTGAAACAGAATAATGAAATGAAATTTTCTGCCCCAGAAAATCCAGACTGCAGGCTGTCAGGACATGGAACTGGACTGGTGTGGCCCCTCCCCAGTCCTGTCCCCACCCCTGATAAGGATCTGGGATGCTTCCTTGCCCTCCCTGAGGTGTTGAAAGTTTCCAAGATAACTAAGTGCCCCTCCTCTGAGGTCCTGGGAATGAAGGTGCTAGGCAAATAAAAACCATGGCATGAGGCAAAGAGCACCCAGAAGACTAGAATTGCAAGGCAGGCTTCAGGCCCTGCCATCCCTCCACACCCTCCAGAGCCCTGGCTCCTGAAATTAGGATCGTAGCGCTATGATCAAGTCAAAGAAATGTGTTGGCAGCCTTTTTGAGCATCTTCCCTAAATTCTTCTTGACACGGACTAAAATAACCCGTCAGAGCCACAAATACTGAGCATATTCAACAACCAAATACAGTGTACTTAAATTAAAAAGAAGTCCCCTGCCACCTTCAAGGCTACCTGGCAGCTTGCTAGCTCCACAGACCACCTCTCAACCTTCCAACCCCTCTCCACGTCCAAGCCCCTGGAAAGCTCAGTCCTACCCTTTGCATTACATCCCCCAGACTCCTTGGTCATTCAAGCTTTGATCTGGCTTCCCTCTCTCCAGGTTCTCACCCTCTTGCTTGCTCTATAGGGTTAGTCATAATAACCCCTCACGTCATCAGGGCAGGAAATCACCTTAGATCTGCCTCACAACCACAGGAGGTGGGTGGTTGGAGGCTAATTATTATCTCAATTGTACAAATAAGAAAACAGACTCAGAATCATCCCATGGTTTTCCCACAGCCAGGCCATATTGAATGCCCAGGCAGAGAGGAAAACTCAATACTCCAGGCTCCCACCTTATACCTTATGCATCCCTATTCTCCAAACCAGCCAGCAGCTCTAAGACAAGTCAGCCTCACTGAAGGAGAACAACTAAAACATACAGTGTGTAGGGGTGTGTGGGGTGTGTGTGTGTGTGTGTGTGTGTGAGAGAGAGAGAGTAGGGGCAAGAAAAGAGGACAAAAGAAGCCTCTGGAACCCCATTACTTCCGTATCTCCTGCTTCATGCTACCAGTGTATGACCCAGCCAGAAGGAACCCAAGTTTTGCCATCACAGCTCTTCACAGATGGAGGAAATCGAGGTTCTGGAGAGTGGGGGCTCCTCTGTACAGTGATTGGAGCTGACCACCGGAACATACAGGTGAGAGCTAAAGTCAAATTTACAGCCATACACACCCATAAACACCTTTTGCCATCTACCTCCTCTGTGTCTAAGCCACCCAGTACAAGTGCTAGCCATAAGATCTGAAAAGAGCCAGGATTGGGCATCAGTGGCTTCCTTACAGCCCACTTTGACAGCTGACCTTCCGGGTGGTCTTGGGCCATTCCCTGACCTTTGAGAATCATTTCTCAGCCTTTAGCACAAAGGAGGATGATCTACATGGGCTTCTAGGTCTTTCTGGCCTCAGTGTTCATTGTAGAACTCCAGGGTTTTCCTTCAGGAAGTAGCGATCTCCTTGGAGAGATAAGCTGTGGCTGGGTGAGGTGGAAAACCATGGAGAGGCAGAACTGACAGAGTGTCAGACTGCAGCTGGAGGTAGAGACAAGCAGTCTGCCTTAAAGGAGGCAGGAGGAGGCAAAGCACTAAAGAGGAGGAATTGCTGGAGGCCCGGGGCCAGGGAGAGGACTGAGAGCAGGTCAAGGCCCGCTTGGGGCTCCATGAGGCACAAAGTAGAAGGCTTCAGCCCAGTGCAAGACCCTGGTGTCCTAGGATGTCCAATTCTTTCTTTCCCCAGATGGAAAAGGCCAAGGCCACCTTTAACGTGAGTGGGTCTTGAATGACTCTTGCCAATCTGTTTCTGCACAGGATCTCACTGCTACTCCAGCATCTAAGATGGCAAAGGGGTTAATATTCCCACTGCAGAAAAATGAGGCCAAAGAAGTGAGGCCAGGGCAGAACTATGGCAGAAACAAGGATTACAGGGCCTGGACCATAATTTTCTCCACTATAGAGCCCGTAAGTCCAGAACACTCCTCATAACCAGTGCCCACATCTCTGAGCCAATGAATATAAACTACAAATGGTTAGATCATGGAGAGAGGCTTGGAATATCATCGGCAGTCAAAACATCTTGCCCCAGGCACCAGCATTTTGTGTTCACTACTAAACTTACCCACACACTAGTCTTTTTCTTCATTTCATTCGCCAACAAACACTTGTCGTGTTCCTTCTATATACATGATATGGCGCTACACTGTAATTTTACAATCAGTTTAGGCGACAGGCTTTAAAGTGTATCTGCCTGTCTTTATTATGGTGCGCTGGATCATAGCTGGGGTGTTTGGGAGCAAGTCCTTTGCCTGAATCCCAAAGACCTCCCGAGAAACTGCCTCTTCTGCCTCTACTAGATCGGAGTGAGGAGTGGAGATTCTACTAGACTCTACTAGGTCGGGGTGAAGAGTAGAGACATGGGAGTGGAGGAGGAGGGAGTATGAAAGAGCCTGAGAGAGCTGTAAAAGCAAGGAGGTAATAGCTGGAGAAGTTCTTCTCCATCATTAAAGAGGATCTTAATTAAAGTCCCTGAAATAGATACTCAAAACAAGCAGCAGCTGTGGGAACCAGATCCCGTGGGGATAGCACAGCCGCCCAGAGGTGCTGGGTGTTAGCTAGCCTGCTCCAGCTCCTCACCTGTCATTAGGGAGTGGGAAATCACCTCACATCAAAGCTATGCAGGAAGGAATGTGACAAATGCCATTCACCTTTAAAACAGTGATGAAAATAAACCCCGAAGTCTGCCAACTATTGTGTGCAAAAACTCCTGGGGCAGAAGCATGATCCACAGAGAGGCAAGGTGTGTCTAGCCAGGAATCGGAGCTGCGATACTTGGATGTGGGAAAGCATCCTCCCTGACTGTGACCATCTGACCTAGGCGTGCCTCTCCTGCCCTTCGACCTTTAGCTTACTGGGGTTACAGACCTGGGAGGATCCCTCCCCACCGTCCCATCACTCTACCCAATTACCTAACACGCTTCCTTCACTCCCCATGGCTGCCTGGGGAGTTGGAGCCCTGGCAGGAAAGGCCGGGCTCTGAGGACACTCCTGGCTAAGGGCTCTGTCACCTGTGGAGAGGAGCATAGTCATTTCTTGCCTTGAATCTTCGGATTTCTCTCTTCTGGGAAACAACCATTTTCTTCTTTGGGTTTGTGACATGGATAATCTCAGGTGAAAAAAGACCCCTGACTGGGGTATTTCATTACAGTATAATTTACTATGGAGGGTCATAGCACAGGTTGGCATTTCAGGATCAGTTAGTGGCATATCCAGGCAGAAATTGACTAATGAGGACCCAGAAAATGGAGGTGCTGGGAGCCAGTGAGCCAATCTTTTGAGCCAGTAATGGGTGGATCCAGTGTAAAATAGAGGTCTGGTGGTTCAAGGGGCAGAATATTTTTCGTCCACATGTGCAAAAACTCCTGGGGCAGAAGCATGATCCACAGAGAGGCAAGCTGTGTCTAGCCAGGAATCAGAGCTGGACATTTGTTGTCCATGTTTACACACTCATCTGGTTAACATGGGAGAATCATTAATGCAGGCCTTCTGGTGAGAGTGACTCAAGCCCAAAGTAGAGAAGTAGTCCACAGAGATCAAGGGACAAAAGCAGGGGCAGAAAAATTCAAAGAGAATCAGCAGATGGAGGGGATTACTTTACTGGAGCAGTCTTTACTGGAACACCAGCATTTCCCAAGAAGCTTTCTCTTGGTTCTTCACCTATGAATCCAAGACCAAGAAAGACCAGCCTACCTTCTCCTGCCGTAGCCTTTAACCTGGGACCATTTGAGCACTCCTCGGCAAGTTCAAAGCACAGTCCAGAGCTGGACATTTCCCATCTTCTCAGAAACAAGTATGGCTAAGGCTCCCTCACAGCCTTCCACAGGGCAGAACCCTGAGCTCCACAATGGTAGCTAAGCAGTCTCTTTCTTGGCCTTCAAAGAGACTTCTTCACACTCTGTTATGTCACCTTGGCCAGACGTCAGTCACTGCAGGGGGCTGGAGCGAGGTAGTGGGATGGGCCCTAATGAAGCTTGGGCCTCCTTCATATTCACACCATGGGTCAGAGGAATTCAGAGGGCCAGATGGACCAAAGCAGCCACAGGAAGCTTCCAGGTGGAGAAGGCACATGATGTGAGTCTTTAAGGGTGGACAGAAGTTGACACAGAACAAAATGGGTACCCTTCGAAATGATACCTGTATAGGGCATGAATTGGCTATGGGGGTGCCGTGAATGAATGCCCCAACCAAAACCCATCTGAAATTTAATCTCCATTGTGAAGTATTAAGAGGTGGGACTGGCTGGGACCTCTTAAAGGTGATTAGGTCATGAGGGCTCTGGCCTCATGGATGGATTAATGGGCTGATGGGTTAATGAGCTATCTGGGAAGTGTGTCTGTTCTAAATGCCAGTTTGGTCTGTCTCTTGTGTGTACTCCCCTCATTATGTGATGCCTTGTCCTACCTCAGAACCATCAAGAAAGCCCTCACCAGATGTAGCCCCTGAGCATTAGCCCTCGCAGCTTCCAGAACCATGAGGTGAATAAACTTTCTGTTCGTTATAAATAACGTAGTCCCAGGTATCTAGTTAGAGCAACAGGAGAATTAAGACAAGAAGACATTCACCCCTTGAGCCATAAGGGCTGTGAGTGACAGAATGAAAACAATGTTAGAGGAATACTCACCCTCGCAGTCAGAGACTGAGCTAGAGCAAGAAGGGTGTGAATGAAGATTTGTGCACAGAGCTTTGATGTGCACGCCACTTAAAGTTTGCAGGGATTGCTCTTGTTTTAAGTGCTGGGTCGGAGAAACCAGAACCGCAGGTATTAGGCTGGAAGGGTGGCACGCCCAGGGACTTCCTGGACATTACCCTCCTCCTTTGGCCTCTGGTCACTGGGATACCTTGTAGCCTAGAAAACTAAGCCGTCCTGCTCCTCCACATTAAGAATAAGAGAGAAGGAGGAAAAGCAGGAAGGGAAAAAAGGAAAGAAAGGGGAAAGGGAATTCATGGAGAAATGTGAATAAACCTGCTGTAAATAGGGAGGGAGGGAACAGAGGGGAGGGGTGGGGAAGAGGGGGGAGAACCAAGATGCATCATGTACAGGTACAAAATAAATGTGATGAATGTGATCATTATATGTACATTGTACCAATACATGTTCTTGTTTAAAAATTAAAAAAAAAAAAAAAAGAATAAGGGAAGCACAGAGCTGTGATTTGGTTGCAGCATGGAAGCTAGAGAGCAAGTTTGGAGCTCTCAGAGGGGCTAGGGAGGGTCTCAGAGTCCTTTGTCCTGAAGGATGCTAATAAGGTCTTTGTCTGTTACCTGCTAATATCCCCCATCCCCCCCCCACACACACACACACTTGTAAATCATGGCCCCTTAGCTTCTGGAGAAGGGAACTGGGAAGGGTCAGAGTTGAGCCCATCTACCACTTTCACAGTAATAAAAATCACAGTTATTACCTCAACAGCTGACACTCTGTTCCGGGCATGATTCTAACTGCTCTTCCTGCACTCACCCAGGTAACCCTCACACAGTCCTATAAGGACTGCATCCCCATCCTGCAGCTTGAAAAACCAAGAAGAGGAGGCAAAGTACTTGCTCCAAGTCACACAAGAAGCAGTAGCATTGGAATTTGAACCCTGCTCCTAAGATCTCTACGAACTATTCATCTTCAGATGCCTTCCATGCTGATCTCAGCAGCATCCCCAGGGCCCATTATGTGCCCAGACAGAATGTAACTGAAAAAAAATCAGCATCTTCAGCGATTCCATGAGTATCTGAAATGTCACAAGACATTTGTGCATGTGGTGAGGCTGGGCATGGAATAAAACCAAGGAACCTTTTTTTCCAAATTCTAAATGTGGCTCCAGTATCTGACAAAGGGCCGAACATTGAATACCAAGATTTCTGGGAAATCCAGAAGTACATGGTTCCTACAGTGCTCGTAAGGAAAGCTGTGAAGACTCCAGAAGTGCCTTGTGGATGGTAAAGAGGAGTCCTGGCCTGAATGAGGGCTAAGAGGGCACCAGATGTGGGCCAGGCAGCTTCAAAGAAGAGCGAATGGGCCATGTTGTCCTACGAGTTGTCCTACAGGGAATCTTCAGTGCAGCCTCCTCTGCAGGAGAATCCGGCAGGCAAGGGGGAGAGCCTCCGTGGTACCTGGGTCCCAGCTTGGCACAACAGCCCATGCAAGAGCCCTGGCTCTTAAGACTGTGCCATCTCAGACCAACTTAAAAGAGAGCAAACAGATAGAGGACAAAGATCCTATGACCAACGCCTGATCTGGACAGCCTTGGCAAATCCTATGGTTGGCCTTTGGCTGCTGACCTTGTTAGATAAGAGGTGTGTTGCCTCTTCAGGCCTCAAGACATCAGATTCAAGTATAAACATGGAGAAGAGTGCAATATGTCAGCCATGAATTTGGCCATCACTCATGCAGTAAATAAAGTATTAACTACACTGCAGACTGTGTGGGACAGTGAGGGGAAACTGGAACCCGAAAGCAGGATTCCAGAACCTACTTGACAAGTAGAATTTCCACTCCCATTTTGGGAGAATGGCACACACAGGCGTGATTAGCTCACCTGTTTTAATGATCCTGCAGTTTCCCCAGCTCAGAAATCACAGCTGGGCAGATCCCCAGCCGGGTGAGTACAGGCAAGAGGGTGTTTGTGGTGGGTGGAGACCCGTCCTTTCTCCGGTAGAGAAAGCCATTTATGACCTCACGGGATGAAAGGCACCAACCCAGGCCCGCTGAGCTGTTATTATAACAATTACCAAGAGCTATCACCTCCCTTTGGGAAATGTCCCCTTTCAAGTTGCAGCAGCCCAGTGTACCCTGGCTCACAGTTGCTCACGATCATTACAGGGTGCCCAAGGCAACTTCTTAATGTTTTCTTTCCTACGCGGATGGATGTGGTCCTGTCTAAAGGAGTGTGGGTCTGCGCGGGGCTCATTAAAGCCATCGCTTCATGGTGGCGAGGGAGCATGCATGTGCACGGGTGTGTAAGGGTGCTGATTGTTCCACCCCACCACAGTCCCCGCCCCCCTAGTTGACCCTAGTAGTTAAACGTGACGACCTCAGAGGTGTGGATGGCTTTGATCCTACTCAACCTCCCTGTTCATGAGCACCGGGAGGAAGCAGGGAGGAGGACAAGGGGAATGTTTTCCCAGTTTTTCTCCTACTAGGTGACTCACACATACCGCACCCCAGCTGCAGAAGCCTTGAACATTTGGGCTTGGGGCTCCGGGGCATGCAACAGCCCTATTTCCTTCTCAAGACGAGAAGGTGACTCAAGACGAGAGTTCCCCTACCTAGGTGTCCTTTCTTTGGATCCACAAACAATTGGAGGAGGTCCCCTATCCCTACCTCAGCCACCACTCGACTCCTCACTGCTTTAGGTCATTCGGTAGGGTGGGGGTGCAGCGGCAATGGATTCTTGAGGAAATCATAGCAAATCTGCAGGAACTTTAGAAACATCTATCACCTCCACATGTTTTGTCTATCATATAAAAGGGGACACCAAGGCTCAGAAAAGTGGGTGCCGAGAGCAGACAACTGGCAAGTGGCAGAAACAAAATGGAATTCAGTGTGCCCACGCTGAGAGACCAAAGAACACTTGGATGCTTGTGCCATTGTTTAAGAGGCTGATCGTGCTTCACTTTAAAATGTTTCTGAAGTGGAACACTTTTTAGAAATGTTCTGTTTTTAAAGTTAATGTGTACTGAGTCTTTCGGTACTCAGTCATTTTAAATCTCATGCTAACAGCTAGGAGAGTAGTATGAAAAGTATTCCTATTTTAAAGATGAGCAAACTAAGCCCCAGAGTCACATGTTCAAGATTGCACAGCTAGAAAGCAGTGGAGTGAGAATTTAAGCCCAGAGGGCCCCAGCCTGCTCTCTGCACCTTGCTACTATGCTCCCAATTCTTTACATGGCAGGAGCAAACATCTCTTTTCAGAAGATTCACACATCTCACCTGTCTTCACAGAAGCACTCTTTGCAGCCCTCCAAAAGGCCTCTGTACTGGACAGGAGCTCTGGAGGACAGACGGGCAGGGCTGGCTGGGCTCTCACCACTCCCTCCAAGCTGGACAAAGCGTATTGTACATGGTGGTACTCAATAGGTGCTCATGGCAGAGTGGACCTGGGCTCTCAAGGCACACACAGCCTTCACTGCCATGCCCATTTTCCTACCCCGAGTTATCCCCTCTAACTCACACACTGTCTGGATCACAGTATCTTTGGATTTTATAAAGAGTCAATTCTTTCCTCATATAAGAAAGCTTTGTCATTTGTCTCCTCTGGTGGACTCACCTAGATAGATAGTCAAGACCTGCAGCTGCTGACGTATCTAGGCCTCCCATGTGGCGTCTCCTGCAGGAATGGAGGGTGTCCTTGTCTCTGTCTGGGGGTGAAGGTGCAACGGGGATCCAGGATTGGAAGGAAGGAGTCAGCAAGGCCTGAGAGAAGAGTTTAACGGATGGGGGAAAGAGCCTGAGAGGGAGGCAGGGAGCTGGTAGGAATATGAGATGGGAGAGAGAGAGAGAGGGTGGGAGGTATTCCTGACCAAGAAGACAGAGGTGGAGGAGGAAGGCAGGAGGAGGAAGAAGAGAAAGGAGAAGCAAAGCAAGGGGGAAGGGAGAGAAAAGCAGATGGAGAGGACCACGGGTCCCTAG
>PVJO010025092.1:0-23290 GCA_004026905.1 Hystrix cristata | reverse complement strand
TGGATGGATGGACAGGTGGCTGGCTGGATGGACAGGTGGGTGGATGGATGGATATGTAGATGGAAGTACAGGTGGGTGGATGGATGGACAGGTGGCTGGCTGGATGGACAGGTGGCTGGGTGGATGGACAGGTGGCTGGGTGGATGGACAGGTGGCTGGATGGATGGACAGGTGGGTGGATGGATGGACAGGTGGGTGGATGAAAGCACAGGTGGCTGGATGGATGGACAGGTGGGTGCACGGATGGACAGGTGGGTGGATGGATGGATATAAAAATGAATTGCCCTATTCTCCCACAGTAAATCACTGCACAGCATTTGCACAGCCATCCCAGCCTACAGAAGTCACGGTCTGAATTACCTCTCCATAGGCGATGGTGTTATTGTATCTTCTCATTTCCGGGTAGACGTGGTCCAGGTACCACTGGAAATTCTTACACTTCAGACTTTTCCTTAATGCTCTTCTTTCAGAGACATCGCCTATGTCGATCCCTGGATTCTAGAAGGAGGAGGAGGCAAGCGGTGTCAGTGACCGTGGGACTCTGGCTGGAGCGGGCACACGTGGGGTCCCTTCCAGAGGTCTCAAGTCTAGGGACTTACTGAGAAGCTCATGTACGAAGACCGCTTGAGTCACCTAGACCTGGGCTGTGGAATCCTCTCTCCTGAGTGCAGCCAGGACCCTGCAGTGGGACATCCCTAGATCAGTCACCATCTTTGTCATCCTTGGGCAAAGGGTTCCTGAGACCCTCATGTGACAACCTACATCCTCAGCTCCTTCTCTCCTACCTTTCCTCAGTAGTCATCAGTGCCGGTGATTACAGGAATTATTTGATTAAGACAAGAAAATAAATGCCTACAGCCTCCCCCTGCCTTTCTTTTCCTTACATGTGTAATTCCCCTCTTTGTTGGCTCTCTGTGAAGTTCATTATATGCAGAAGGGAAAATAATTTTCCATTGCAAAGCCTGTAATGATGTTCTAATGAATAATTCACTCTGCTTTTACAGAAATGAACCCATAATGGGCTGCTGTGTGCTGACAGGGGGAAATAAAGTATCTGAAATGTGACTCTGCGGGCTCAACCACAAGACGGCTGTGAATAGGTGGAGAGGATTCTCACTTGGCTGTGGGGCAGCTGGGTGACATCTAGGTGAGTGGGGACAAGAGTTCAAATTATGTCATTAAGACTTCTTCAGCAGCCAATCCATGATTTTTTAAAAAGGAAAATTCCTTTAAATGTCACACTTAATACTATTCAAGAGAAAACCCGAACTGCGACATTTAACTCTTTGCTGGAATATTTTCAGGATGGTTGGTGAAAAGGGTCACTTTTGAGAAGCACGATTGGTACCATCGCCTTAGGGACAGTAGTGTTTCTCTTCTTTGTGATTTTGCTTCCTGTGGTTTTAGTTACCCAAAGTCAACTGCAGCCCAAAAATACTGAGTGGAAAATTCCAGAAATAAACAAATATCTAAGTTTTAAGTAACTTTAATCCCAGTATGTTTGATAATTGTCCTTTTTCACTTTAGTTTTTATTACTCACATCTGTGCCTAATTTGTAAATAAAACGTCATCATAGATAGGTACATATAGGAAAAAATAGTCAAACAGGTTGAGTAAGCCTTGTCTTAAATACTTGGCACGGGCAGTGTTTGAGATTTAGGATTTTTTTTTTCAGGTTTAGGAATACTTGCATAAACTATTGGTTCAGCAGCCCTAATTTAGAAGTCTGCAGTGATGTTCTATGGGTAATGCTCTGCTTTTGTACAAATGAGGCAAAACTCACTGAACATCCACTTGGCGCTCATTAGGATGCTTGGCCCATGCAGGGTTTGGAACCATCTGCAGATTCAGGGGTCTTCACACTGTCTCTGGACACTTCGCCAAGGACGGGGGCGGGGTGGGGAACGACTGTGCAGCACGAAGCACGGGGCTAGAGTCAGGAGAACCAGCTCTTGAGACCTCAGCTCATACCAGCACTCCAGGTCATGACTCTTCCTCCACCAAACAGGAATAATAGTGACATCTATGGTGCTTGACTCCACAGGGCTGTGGGAGGGTCTAGTGAAGACGTCCCTGCCCATGTGCTATGTGTAGGACCTGCAACAAGTCTCTTGAACTTCTCAGACCCTCAGTTTCTTCATCTATAAAACGGAGATTATAACAGCCTCATATCAAGATAGCATTTAGTGAGCATTTAATATTTGCTAAGCTCTATTTTAAGCTTCATTTTATCTTCAAAGGGGCCCTAAAAGGTAAACAGCAACAATCCATATTTTCTAGATGAGGAAAATGAGGCGGAAGGTTCTTCTATCGTGAGGTTAAGAGAATTAAATGAGGAACTTGCTGAATGCCTGAGACATAGTAAGTGCTTAACATGTTACCTATTTTTATATAATAAGAAGGTACAAAAGCACTTGTAGTTTAACAGCCTTAAGTGCTATAAGAGAGCTTTACATTCTTTAGGATGTATTTCAAAAGTTGTAGCAACAGTGGTATAAATTCCTTGCTTTTATCCTCTTTACACATAAATCTTGCATACCTTCGGCCACATTTCCACTGTTATGGGGTCTAGGCTCCTGAAACACAGAGGCTGCTGTGTGCTGGTGAGCAACCATCCCAGGAAGATCTCTTAGGGCAGGGCTCAGACATCTCCAGGTCTTCTGGCTGGGGAGACAGCCCAGATGTGGCTGAGGGTGCAGATCACCCCACTGTGCTATCAGGATGGAGGGACAACACACACTGCGCCAGGGCCTGCTCTGAGCATGTCACATACACTAGCTCATTTAGTTCTCAAGGTCACCCTAGGAAGGAGGATCTGCTGTTGTCTCCATTTCATAGCTGAGGACGCAAAACTACAGAGAGCATGCGTGGATCTGATGGAGATCTCCTTAGCAGCAAGCAACAGAACTGGGATTCAAGGTGATCACAGCAGGGTGTGGCCTCCTGTGAGGCTGCAGTTACTTGAGAATGTTCCCAGGGGTTATTCGGAGCAGAGGTGGAGAGGGGAGAGTTGGGGACACAACAGATTGAGCCTGCAGCAGGGGTACATGTCACAGGGCAGCTGGAGGGTTGTGGGCAGCATGCAGAGAGAACGGATGAGGGGTCTGGTGTCAGCTTTGGCAAGAACCTTCTGGACACAATGTATGCTCAGAAGCAAGGCAGCTAGATTAGTATACTAAAGCTGGGATGAGCCAGATAAGACCCTTCTGATCTCTGTAAATGGATTTGAGGTTTTGTTATACTTGTCATAGTATAAAGCAGGGAGTCTAAAACTCGAACCATGAGTCTCCCAAAATGCATTCACAACTTTTGGAGAATGAACATCTATTTGGGGAAGAAGTATCCATTTATTAAAAGGACCTGTGGCTGGCCATGGTGGCAGATGGCTGTAATTTCAGCACTCTGGGAGGCTGAGGCAGAAGGGTGGCAAGTTGGAGCCCAGCCCTGACAAGTTATTGACTTGGCAAGACTCTGATTCAAATAAAAAAAATTAAAAAGGATTGAGGTTGTACCTCAGTGTGGAGGCCCCAAGTTCAATCCCTAGCACCACAAAAATCAATAAGTACAAGTTTAAAAACGTGGATTAATTTAAAAATAAAAAATAAACAAAAGGACTTGCGACCTGCCAAACACTAACTTCACTGTTCTTGGGTGCTGGGGAAGGCTGCTGGGTCCTACCTCCAGCGGAAGGTTCCACGCGATGTACACATGAGACTTGTAATCGTCCATCCAGACCTCGGCAACTCGCAGAGCATTCCTCTTGGTGTAGAAGCCAATGTTGCTGTTGTACGGCTTCTTCTTCCGCTCAATGTGGGCCACACGTGAGCAAGGAAGGACCTCCATGCTGCCCCCACAAAGCCATACCTGCAGAGACAGAGACTTCATCAGCTTGGCAGAGAAATTCCCAGAGGTCACTGCCCTCCCCAGGCCCAAAGGCAATGGTTCAGCCAGCTTAGCATGAATGAGACAGGCATTTTTATATATAAAGCCACTGAGATCTTAAGGTTGGTTTATTATAGCGGCATAGCTTAACCTGACTAAAACACACGGAAGAGAAGGCTTGGGAGAATCCCTATAGACATACTAACTCAAGATATAAAATCCAGCTCTGGGTAAGAAAGCTTCACAAATCTAAGTGCCTAATGTGGAATATGGGTTTGCTTAAATTCTCAGCAGTGCACAACTGGCATGTGTGCAAGTTTTCTTTCCCACCCAGCTGAAGCTGTGTCACAGTTCACGACCACAACCATGCACGGTGCAAAGGATGAAACAAAGGATTACTCAGAGTCAGCAGAAAATTCAGACCCAAGAAGGCCCAGGGTGGGCAGCCATGAACCCAGATTCCTCAGTGTGAGAGTGTCTGATAAGGACCGGCCCAAACTGAAGCCTCTGTGGCTTTTCACTGATGGCACTGGGAAGCAAGAATAAAAGAAGAATGAAGGGCATGTGGGCAGGAACTCATGTTTTGGGTGCATGACTCTACAAGTCCCCTATCTGCAAGTCCATCTCACCCATACCTCTAGCCAGTGCCACCACAAACTGTACTGCCGGCCAGGAAAAGAAATTCATGCCCAAAACCAGACCCTCTTTATTCATATCAACACAAGGTATGGACATGGGTCTAGCTCTGCATTGCTAATATGCTTTATTTTGGGGACTCACGGGCACTGATGCCAACCCTTTGGGAAGCCAACCCATTGTCACCATGAACAGGTACCACTTGCTGTTTTTGGAATATTCAGTTGGAAGATGGAAATGATGGTTGTTTCTGAGCAGTGCAACAGCCCAAGGAAGTGGGCTTATCATCTTTTTGGATCCTCACCCAGAAGGCTTTTCTCCAAGGGGAAAGCTGACCTATCCAACGTCTTGTGCTCCAGGTGGGAAAACAAAGCATTTCTGGCTAGCAAGAAGGTTACATGTGGAAAATGAACTTGCAGGTACCAGTAGAGAAAAGAAGAAAACGATGCGGAACAGGTCCAGGGACCTGTGAAGACCGCCTTGGTGTGAGGGCGCAGTGCCCACACGAGGGACAGTTTACTGCTGAGCTGACTCACACTGGCACATACACTGTATGCTAGTCCCGAGATGAGTCATTTTAGGCCCTATAACCTTTAGCCTCTTGGAATCACCCACATCAAAGGTACTAGGACATTTAATTGTTTATATACCTCCCCTGGACCTTTGTTGATTGAATTAGATGGAGAATTGGTGTGTGTATGCATTATCTTCTGTTTCTATTTTTCCACTTTAGCTATGCCACACGGAAATGATACAGATGGAAAATTCTCCCATATGTAAGAATCCTCACCTTTCTTCTTCAAGGAGGAGAATCTGAGCTAAGAGAATAGTAGAGAGTGGGAGGCCCAGACTCATTTGATCTGGGACCTCACAACTAGTTATTTCCACACACTGGGGCAGAAACAGCTGCCGGCAGTGGAAGAACATCAAGTCACGGAGGCAAAACATGGCAAGAAGCCTGCGCGAAACAAAGGCAAGAAACGTGTCTTAGAAGGCACAAGACGGCAGAAGTTCAAGGATAGCATACAAATACAAGGTTTCACAGAGATGTTGCAAGATTTGGAGAATGAGGGCTGGGGATTTAGCTCAGTGGTTAGAGTGCCGAGTTCGATCCCCAGCACCGAAAAAAAAAAAAAAGATTTGGAGAATGAATGGAAAGATATTCCATACTTATGAATTAGAAGACTTAATATTGTTAAGATCACCATACTCCTCCAATGATATAAAGATTCAACACAATCCTTATTAAAATCCCAGCCAGTTTCTTTGCAGAAATTAACAAGCTGTTCCTAAAATTCATATGGAAATATAAGAAACTCAAAATAGCTAAGACAATGTCGAACAAAATTAGAGAACTTCCTTTGACACTTCAAACTTAACACAAAACAACCAAAATCAAGACAGTGTGGTCCTGGTATGTGAGTAGACAAACAGCTCAATGGAATGGAGAGTTCAGAAATAAACTCTCACATTCATGGACAAGGGTGACATTGGACAAGGGTGTCAAGACAATTCTGTACGAGAAAGAACAGTTTTCCAAACATTATTCTGAGACAAAATGCAAAGAATGGAAACTCCTACCTAATATCATACAGATAACTTAGTTAAAATTGGATCGAAGACTTAAATGTAAAAGCTAAAACTGTAAAATTCTTAGAAGAAAACACAAGAGCAAATTTTAATGACCTTGCATTAGGTAAGTGTCCAACAACGGATAAACAGATGATCAAAATGTGGCACATCTATACACAGGAATATTATTTGTTAAGAAAGAATGAAATACTAATATATTTAATAACATGGATGACCCTGGAAAACATGACAAGTACAAGAAGGTGCTCACAAACGGCCATATATTATGACTCCATTTGTTAGAAATGTCCGGAATGGGAAGATGCATAGACTGATGGGGACCTCAGGCTGAGAGCAGGGGTCAGAGAGAGATGTACTGACTGCCAGTGGGTGTGGCGTTTCTTTTCCTGGTGATGGAAATGTTCTAATATCGCTTGTGGTGATCTTTGCACAACTCTTTAGATATACAAAAAATCACTCAAGTGCACACTTTAAATGTGTGAAGTGCAATGCTATGTGAACATCTCAAGAAAGCTGCTATAAAAATAAATAGATCTACCAAGAGATGGGAATTAAAGATTCATGGATGAACTTCAGTTTGGGAGGAATCAGGAAAACAGATAAAACGAAGCAGAGCCCTGTGCAGACTAATTACTGAGCAGAGATGAGAGATGCAGGCATATGAGGGAAGTTGCCAGGTGGAAACTGAATCCCCAGCCAGGCTGACTAGGTCCTTCATAAGACATCCAGACTGAGGACAGGGCTGTCTCCAAGCCCAGAGTGCAGCCCAGTTCATGGGAGGGCCAAGTGGATGCGGCTTGGAGGCAAGAGGAAGGAGAGGCCCACAGCTCTGCGCATCTGTGCTGGCTGTGGGAATGTGGGCTTCCATTCCTGAGCTTTGCGGTGTGGGCATCGGCTGCCACACTCACTGGGCACCAACTCAGAGCCACTCTGCTCTTCCTGTATCCCTGGGAGGAGCAAGGGGCCCTCACCCTGTCTGAGGACTTGAAGGCACATCCTTCAGTTGGGACCCTACTGAGATGGGGCAAAGGCAGGGTCTGAGCCGGCACAGGGGTCCTGCGGCTGGCCTGGGTGGCTGTAACTTTGGCAAAACTCGCAGTCCATTCCCACTGGCATCCCGTGTGCCCACCCAGGTGGATGCCAGCCCTCAGCCTGTCACAGCCACCCACTGAGACTGGATTTAGAGCACCATGTGTGAGCATCCAGGGATGGTACACCTTGTATGCCACAGAAAATGGCATTAGAGGAACATGCAAGTTGCAAACCATTCTGGAAATATGCAGGGAAACGCCAGTACAGAGCAAAAAGTGAAAAAAAGAAAAGAAGATACACATGTCTCACACACACACACACACGCACGCACGCACGCACGCACGCACTATGTAAGAGGAAAACGAACCCAGCGCGGGGTCCTGAGAGGCAGCCTCAGCCTTGGAAGAGCTCCTTGTGCCTCCTGCCCTCTCCTTCTCTGTCCTCCACATCCCCTGCCTTTTCCCCGCAGAAAGGCCAGTGTCCCCTCCATCTGTTCCAGACCCCGGGAGCAGTCCAGGGATTGCAACCAGCATAAAATGTGACCTCATTAATCCTCCCAGAAGTAACTCATAGAAGAGGAACTGAGGGTTGCAGAGGCAGGTAAGGAAGTGGGAGAGGAAGAACCCCAGCTCCAGCTCCAAGCACAGCTGCAAGTCTGCCTTTACTTGATGGGTACTGAAGGCACTGACCCCTCCTGGCCAGGAAGAACAGACCCAAGGCCCTGGACACCTCAGGACTCCTCTGGCACAGCCTTATCCCCCACTCTGGGAGCTGGGCTGGCACCTCTTCCCTGCATTATAACCAGAATGAGTGAGGGGAGCCACGAAGGGTCTGAGGGGCAACTAGGGAGTAGGATGGAAGAGGACAGTCCAAAGCGAAGCTGGAGGGGTAGATGGCACACCAGGCAGGGGCCAGCAGGTCAGATTTAGGACGTCAGTCTTTGTTCTAAATGAGAAAGTACCGAAGCTGGGCCTAGTGGCACACACCTGTAATTCCAACACTCTAGGAGGCTGAGGCAGGAGAATTGCAAGTTTGAGCCCAGCCTCAGTAACTTAGCAACTTAGGGAGACCCAGTTTCAAAATAAAAACATTAGAAAGGGCCTGGGGACATAGCTCAATGTGAAGGCCCTGGGTTCATCCCCTGGGACTAGGGGAAAAAAGGGTGGAAAAAGGAGACATTCGAAGATTTGGATTGGAAAAGATCACTCTGACTGAAGTGTAGGGAATGGACTGACAGCAGGAAGTGGGGGGAGAGGAGAAAACAGGATGGTCCTACCATTATGCGGCAGGGGAGAAAAGTCAGTATCTTTGGCTTAGGTGAGAGAGAAGGCAAAGAGACAGGGATGTGGACAGATCTGAGGGATTTTTAATAAGTGGAAACATCAGAAATGGACTAGATATGACTATGAGGGAGGGGAACAGTTGAGAATAATTCCTGGTTTTTGCTTGTCTAAATGGATACACAGATGCACCATTCACTTGTTCACAATGCCCACCCAAAGCTACCAAGGCCTCTGGGGCATGGGAAGGAGGCGGCAGATTATCAGAGAAAACAGCTGGTGCATTAGTCATTGCTTACACTATCAGGGCAAAAACCTGATACCTGCAATTTAAAGAAGAGGTTTACTTGGCTCATGGCTCCAATGGGTACAGTCCATGGTTGGCTGGCTCCAAGGCAGAAACAGCATGGTGGAAGGGAGTGGAGGAGGAAAGCTGCTCACTTCATGGCAGCCAGGAAACAGAGCAGGGCAACAGTGCCAGAGAGGAAGGGGCTGGGGACCAGATACAGGACCCAAAGTCACATCTCCACAACCCACCCATAAGTGTGCTTTAGTAATCCCCTGGGAGGCTCTCAAGCCAACCAAGCTGACAAGGTAGCTTAACTGTCACAAGTAGAGCACATTCCTTCTGATTCTTGAAAGTAATGCACTGGAAGAAGAGGACACTGTGGGAGATGAATGTCAAATGTTTAGATGAATTTCCATCACTCTAGAGAGGGTGTTCCAGGACAAGTTCATTCAATTACATCTTCTGAGACGTATTTCATTCATACCCTCAACTTATATTGTCCAATAAAAATTGCACTAATTCATTGGTAACTTAGAAATTATGAAAAGTACGTCATCAAAAATGATAAAAGTTACCCGGGATACCAAAGCAGGAGGATCATAAGCTCAAAGCCAGCTGGGTCTACCTTGTCTCAAAAACAAAGAACAAAACAACACAAAAAACCCAAATGAACAAACAAGAAACGGTAGAAGTTGGTATTTCCAGAATTTCTCCTGTACCACAGTCTGATGATGGTCTCCAGGAGTGTGCTCTGTGTCTTTCCAACCAGAGACACCAGTTCCTTGTGGGAGGAGTTCGCCCATGTGATGGAGGCATGAAGCCACGTTTGGGAGGCACTAGCCTAGAGGATCCATAACAGCTTTTCAGAGGCAAAGATTTTATGAACCAATGTTACAGGGCAGTAATGAGCTAAGCAGAAGACGCGCCCGGCCAGCACCTAGACAGCTGGAGAATGATCACAGGGACTGCAGGAAGAGGCACAGGCATCTGATGAGTGTGCAGGGCACTGCCCAGGCCACAGCCTCTGCAGCGCCTGTCACTGAGGAACCCTTAGTGAGTGAAGTCAAGAAGCCAAAGCCAAAATTACTCGTGAGTTTCTATAAACTATTTTCATAGGTTATGGCCTCCAGACATTTTTGTTGTTTCAAAAATGTAAAGCCCAGCAACGTGTTCATTCATTTTTAATTACATGTATATACTACTGTGCTAACATATTTTACCTATGAAAAACTGACAGGTATATACAAATTAAAACTGACCTAAAAACATAAATTTTAATATATTCTCTTTGTACCTCCAAGTACCCCACTTTGCAAACTACTATCCTAAGAACAAGGAGGCTGTTTTCCCATAATTTCACAGAATTCTAATATTCAAGGTCTGGTCTTATATCACAGATTTTTGAGGCCAATTGTTTTTCAACAGCAGGAAGCATCACTCAAGATTACGTAGATTTGCAGCCAAGATAATTCAGTAAGAGTTTTCAGCTGTGTCATCAGACTGTGAATGGTGGGTGCCACGATTATGGGAAAGCCATTTTGCCAAAGACTTCAAGGCACTTCCCAGGGGCGACAGTCTCTAGAAAGAGTCTGGATGCTGTTACAGAGAAAGTGACCAGCTGGAAGACAGCCAGGTTCCATCCCCGGCACCTCCTTCCCAAAGACTGGCCAAACCATCATCCCGTCCTACAGATGAAACCTCTGCACTGTGGCTCAGCTCCATTCACTTCCTGGCACGTCCATGGCAACCACCACACCACTTCCTCCTTCACCACCTCTTTGGTCCAAGATACAGCATCTTTCACCTGGAATACGGTCAACGTCTCCCAATCTGACTCCAACCAATCTGGCCTCTGTGTAGCAGCCAGGGTGACACTATCTGATTTTGCAACACCCATGAATATTTCACTGGCTTCTATTCCTCTGAAAATAAAGTCCACGCTCTTCAAGTGGCCTTAACGCTCCGCATGTCCCCACCAGCATTATCTCTGTAGCCCCTCAACAAATAGTCTTTTATGTTTTTCCACGTGCCACACTTCTGCAGAAGGTAGAGCGCCTCCTCTACCTGCCTAGTTAAGTCACATTCAGCCTTTAGTTCTATCAGTGTTTCCTCAGGGAAGCCCCAGAGAAAATCAGTGTCCCTTCTCACAGGATCACATAGCGTTTATGAGAGCTGTCATTTTATGAGTGTGTCAGCACACAGGTGTGTGAGAGCAATACTTTCTTCTTTACTATGCTGTTAGCTCAGTGAGGCATGAACAATGTCAGCTTATGTCCTCAATCCCCAGAAATATACCTGTCACCTGGTGAGTTCTTGTTCAGCAAATTAAGTGTGGACCATGAATGAGTGGAGAGACTAGACGGTTTGTGTATGGAACGTGTCTGGAGATGGTACACAGGAGGAAGGAAGAGGAACAAAACAAAGGAGAAAGAAGAAAACAGATTGGGGAAGATCACATGGCAGGCAAAGAAGGGGCAATCAGTTAACTGAGAGACTTTTTATAGGACTAAGCTAGATCCGAGTCCCTTTCCAATTTCTCCCACAAACCCAAGACCACTCTTGTGAGTCTAAGGAAGGCATTCCTTGGTACTGTTTCTGGTGATGTGAATCACCTGCAGTTCAGTCCATTCTGGACCAAGCTGTGAGGCATCCTCTAGCAGGAAAAGAGAAAAGGCAAAGAAGAATCAACCATTTTACTTGCTTGGAGGAAAGACACAGACTCCATTCCTTGAAGAACATCTTCCAGGGTATCTTCAATCCCCCTGGACCTATTTCCTCACAGCTGGGGGAGGAGGAGTATCTTTGAGTCTCCTTTCAGCCTTGGCATCTGCAGCCTGTGACTATACCACAGACCACAGTCCAGGTATAGTCAGTCCACAGTGGGGCTGTGGACTTTGCTAAAAGGGGACACTAGCTTGGACAGGAAGCCTACCCAGAACTGACTTGGTTGCGGAATGATCTTGAGAACACCAGACATTCCCCCAACTAGAGAATTCAGGAATGTTTTCTAGACCCTGTAAGACACAGAGAGACTATCGGATCTCAAATCTATACTACTGCTATGTATATCAAACCTCCTTTTAATTTGTCCTAAACTTCTTTTTCGCTAGTAATCCTAACTTTCTTTGACTCTGTTATCAGTAGTTGGGTTTCTCTGGGAGGTTGTTTTTCATAGTACACAAAAAAGTACACTATTTCCTAGGCAGTCATGATAAATAGTGTGATGTTAACTTTAATTCTCAATTTGATTGGCTTGGGAGGTGCCTAGGGGATTGGTGCAATACACCTCTGGGTGTGTCTGGGTGGATCACGGAAGTGTGATCCCAGATAATATATCTGGTCTCTCACTCCTCCCTCTCTGTTCGCTTACTGTTTCCTGGTCTCCATGAACTGAGCATTTCTGCTCCACTGTGCTTTTCCACCATGACCTTAGAGTCCACAGCCATGGACTGAGTCCCCTGAAATCATGAACTGTTTAAATTGTGGGTGTCTTTACAAGGTGTGATAAAAAATTCAGTGAATGCTGCTGCTAAGGGCCATCCAGTGGGAAGACTAACTTGAAAAATATCATGGTGTGTCCTCCTCCATCTTACTCACCAGATGTGGCACCCAGGGGACTTCTGCCTCTTCACCAAAGTCAAAATGATCATGCGGGGAAAACGTTGTGAATCAATTCAGGATGTTGAGGCAGGTAAAAGAGTCCCTCCATAACTGCTTCAAAAAGCGGCATGAATAATGGGATAAGGGTGGTCAAAGTGAGTATTTTCAGGGGGATTCATACTGCATCTTTTACTGTAATTAAAAAAATTAAATAATCACCATATTTTTCAGTTACCCCTTGTACACCTGGCTTTTCTTCACTTGACGGTCATGAATACTGGGACTCCAATGGGAGGATTCCAAGGGAAATGACAGATCATCTGGCCAGGAAAGCATGCTAGAAATGAACCCTTCTCTGTGAAGGTGTCCCACACATCTTTAGAAACCTTTCTTCCTGAATGCATGCACACAGAGCCAAAGTTAACAAGAGATTTTACTGACTCTTAGGAATCATTAATACATAGTTCTCACTGTTTTGGTTTTTTTTTGCATATATTTAGAATGTGAGAGAAAAAAAAAATCACCCTTATCAGAAAAGCCTATACACGCTAGGAAAGCAATGATATGACATTCTGGAGAAGGCAAAATTATGGAGACAGTAAATACATCCATGGCAGCCAAGGGTCAGTGGTGGGGGGTCGAGGATGAACAGGTGAAGTGTAGACTACTTTAATAAGGGCAGGAGGATTGCAAGTTTGAGCCCAGCCTGGGCAACTTAGTAAGACACTGTCTCAAAATGAAAAACGAAAAAGGAGCCAGGGAATGTAGCTCAGGGGAAAGATCTGGGATACTGAAGCATGGGAATCACAAGTTTGAGCTTAGTCTCGCCAGTTTAGCAAGACCTTGTCTCAAAATAAAAAAAGAAAAGGGCTGGGGATGTAGTGAGTGTGAAGGTCCTAGGTTCAATCCCAGCATGGCAAAACAAAATACAACAACAACAACACCAAAATAAACAAACAAAAACACAAAACACAAAAAACTGCAGAGAATGTGATGATGACACCATGACAGTGGATCTATGTTACTATACATTTGTCCAAACCTACAGAATGAACACCAAGCATGGACCCTCCTATAAATGATGGATTCTGGGTGACGAGGATGTGTCACCGTAGGGTCCCTATAACAAGCAGACCACTGGAGGGCAATGTGGACAAGGGAAAACTGTATGTGTGGGGTGGGGGCTGGAGGAGAAATCTATGTATCTTCTCAATTTTTCTGTGAAGCTAAAATTTCTATAAAAAATAAAGATTAAAAAATAAAATAGAAAGCTTACCCCTTAGAAAAAGGCATGTGTGGGTAGGGGGGAGTCTAAAAGCCTGAAAACAAATGACACCCTGGGGACTCCAGTGGGGTTGTGACCTGCACCTTAAGCCACTCGGGATCCCAGCGGGGTCCAAGGCTGGGGAGGCTGCTGCAGTCACCCTGGGGTAGGTGGACCACCCCAAGCTTCTGCTCTGAGATTCTCCTTCCACGTGCCCCTCTCCATGCCTTACCCCAGGGAGGGTCCCCCGGTGTGTGGGCTTCTTGTCCACCAAACCCGGATGCCCTGTTCTAGGAGTCTTCCCTCCGTGGCTGTAGGGAGTGAATTTCCACCTGAGGAGCAGCTCTCTCAGACCACCCCTCCCCATCAGGGATTGTTCCATTAGACTGCAATCTCTTGAAAGCCATTTAAACCCATTACACTTTTAAAAGCAACACTGGCAAAACTTTCAATGCAGAAATTACACAAATAACTTCATTAGATCATCTATGAGCAGAAAAAATTTTAGTGTTTTAAAAAATTTCAGTAATATATATTATTTAACTTACTATCTCCAAAATATTGTAATGATAACATATAAAAAAACTGCAAAAAATTATTGAGCTATTTTACATTATTTTTAAAGAAGAAGACTTGTAAGACTTCCAAATCCATTCTATGTACATACTGACAGCACATCTCAATTTGAATGCTAATTTTTATTGGCTACACATGATTTGTATTTAGATTTCATAAATTTTACAGTAGAAAAATTAGACTTGGATACCTAAATTTTTCCCTGAACTGAAACAAGTGTCAATTTTTAAATCTGCAGTTTCGGGCAAAAGCTCACTAAGTAACCATATAAAGCAGTTTATTTTCTAAGAATTCTGAATTACCAACATTTTATTGTAATACTGCAGAAGCAGCAAAGTTTCCAAATGGTTAAATCATAAGCTATTTGCTACAACACCGGGTATGATTTTTCCATAGACTTTTTTTATAGTTCTCATTCTCAGTGTTTTCCTATTTCTATGTATCATTTAAGAAAATTTTTTTATTACTACATGTTTGCAGTACATAGTGAGTACATTCATCGTGGGGAGTTTGTACATGTGCATAGTGTTTTGTCTGTTAGTAAAATCTGATTAAAAAGAAAAAAAGAACAGATTTCTGGCTAAGAGAATGCTTTACTTTGTTACTCCCATTCTACCAATCTTTCTCAGGATTTCCTGGTAACCTTTTTCCCAGAAGACAAAGCTCAATCTCCTCGTAATTTTCCCCAGTGCTCCACTCTGCTATCCTAGAGATGGTGAGCTGGTTCTTCCCAGTTTAAACGCATATTCTCTTCCACTAAACTGGATGGGCACATAATGGCCTTCCTCCTAAAATCTTTTGTTACGAAAATTCCATTTCCATCTCTGCTTTATTTATTACACTTTCTCAGAAATAGGATTTACAAACAGAGACCTCAAGTCCTATCTTCACTGAAGTAACCCCGGTGGCGAGAACCCTAAATGCCTGGATTCTACAGCCAGTCCACACAAGTCATTTCTCTTCATTCGAGATGAGGAATTAAAATGAAGCCTGTTAACTGATACGTAATTTGGGGGAGGAAAAAAACACATACTGAAAACCGCTTGATTTATTGATCAAAGAAAGGGTACTGGGAGGATTTTTTTTTCCTTTTGATTTTTGCAGACGTAGATCCCTCTGCCAGTGTTCACTGTTTCCTCTGCTTCTTTGGAGGTTCACATTAGATGGCTAGGAAAGTGCTGGAAGCTGTGAGAAGAGGGGTGGTGATAACACGGTACTCACTTCCTATCGATGCCTATCATCCATCCTTCTGTCATGTCCTGTGCATTTTACCCAGGATTAAACACCTGGAAGATGCAATGATAGGTAAACTTGCTTAACTTTTCTCTGTTTCCTTTTATTCCGGAAATTTCCAGAGTCCTTCTAAAAATTCTATCTCATCATTTTCTTTTTGCACACATTGTAAAGAATGTGAACTAAGTTTTGAAATTCAGAACTAGGAGTACTTGGGTTGAAGCTGGGGAAGTCAGCGAGATGTGGGATTTCTCAAATTGGAGATGAGATGAAAGTAAGGGAAGGGACAGAGATACTGTTCTGTGGCCTAGGATGTAGCATTGGAGCCCAGAATCTTGAGGGGTACACAGCCACGCCAGTCACCATTGATGGTCACCTGGGAAAGAAGGTGGCCTCAGGGGTGGGGAAGCTGTTGTACGAGAAGGATAAATCCAGATATTTGAGGATAGAGTGTCAGCCAACAATGCTGGGTAATCTAAAACAGGGAAAGCCAGGCATGGTGGCACACGCCTATAATCCCAGCATTCTGGGAGGCTGAGGCAAGAGGACTGCAAGTTCAGCCCAGCCTGGGCAACACAGTGACTTAGAGGGACCCCGTCTCAAAATAAAAAATAAAAAAGGGCCAAGGATGAGCTCAGTACCCAGGCCCTGGGTTTGGTCTTCAGTATCCCTAAATAAAACAACACAAAAAACAGTAAACAAGTAACTGTTGTCATTTCCCTTAGGTCGAGGCACAAGGTGACTCTCAGAACCACTCTAGGGTCCCCAAAGGCTTGATGTTTTCTGTTTGGTGCGTTACATCAGCTGATTTCAGAATCTCTTGAAGATTTTCAGGTAAACATTAGAGTTTTGATCAGGGGAGGATCGCTGGAGGGGACACTCATACACCAAGCAAATCATGAATCTCTGGTCCTTTACCTTAGTGGAAATTTTTCTTTCGGTCCCCAGAAGGACCAGAGAATGGCTGATCCTCTCCTGGACACATGACGTCCCACTGAGAAGCCTGACCACATGAGACAACGCCCATGAGCAGGATTTAGGTGCACTTCTACAGTGTCAGGACCAGCGCCTTCTGCAACGTGGAGTCAGAAACCATAGGCAGGCGCCACGGCCTCCCCGCCTCCCTGCAGGAAGTGCAGCCATGAGACTCTGTCTCCAGCAAATGAGAGCTTAAAGGAAGTGTGTCATCCAAGGCCTGCTGCGGCTGAAAAGTGAGCTTTCCTTCTACAGCCCTTTTCCTTTGGCACAGATGCTTCGGAAACCACCTCTTGAAAGGGAAGAGCCACAATATGGAAGGAGTCAGGGTCCCTGAATGACCAGGTGAAGGTGCCTACCAACCTGAATCACCCCCACGGAATTTTAGAGCATTAAACTGCTAAAATTTAGAGACCTGCTAGTTCCAGGAGCTCAGTGACTTGCCCCAGGCATTCTCCATCCTCTGTTTCAAACTTTACTGTGTTGGGTTTTAAAATGCACATGGCAAGCTCAAGCTTTGAATGAATTGGACATCCAGAAACAAAAGGCCTTCCTGAGGCTTCTTTTGACCAGTAATTTTATTTGTGTTTCTCTCCCAGGAAACAGTCCGTTTCTCAGTATCCATGGAGGCTGGGTGTTACAAATGTCACCGACCTGCCCCATCCTTTTCATTGCTCTGCCCAGCCTGGGGCCAGTTTTATGTTTTAGAAATTTGCATGAAAGGGTAGCCAGCAGTGGAGCTGGTAAAGGGAAATGGTCTTTTAAATTTTTAAACAGTTCTTTCTGGCGCTGTTTTATTCTTGCTCTCCTAACACTGTGTCCGCCATATCTTCTAGGCCCAGGGTCTATTTGAACAATTCTAAAATGTCATCTCCTACCTGCTGGCTTCTGCTGCTGCAGACAGCTGGTGGCCTGGCTCCCACAGAGCCTGCCAAGCAGAGTCTGCCTGTGCGCTACCCATTCACAGAAAGCTCAATCGGAAAGACAGCCAACGTGACCAAAATACGTGTCTCTGCTCCTCAGCTCATAGAAAACACGGGAACACGGTTGCATTATCTTGAATACAGCTCTTTCTTCCTTTTGTAAAAATGTGGGGATGCACATGATTAGGTTGGGACAATTCTTGGAGCGCCACTGAATAGCGCTGATCTTGAAACCTAAGAGGACCACCAGCTTGGGCTTTCTCCAGAGCCCACCCCAGGGCTTTGTCCTGGATAATTTGAAGCATGATCCATCCTGCTGACTGAAGTTAATTGTGTTTGATTCTCTGAACAGATGCCATTACTCCTGTACACACGCGCGCGCGCACACACACACGCGTACTTTTTTTTTTTTTTTTTTGTAGTACTGGGCACTGAACCTAGGGCCTTTACACTGAACTACATTCCCAAGTCTTTTTTTATTTTTTATTTTTGAGACAATTTCTCACCAACCCCCTCTGCTGCCCCGGCTGGGCTGGAACTTTCAATCCTCCTGCCTCTGCCTCCTAGAATGCCCCCAGGGTCTTCAGAGGAGTGCTCAGCAGGTAGGAAGAAATCCTATCCTTCCTACATTTTCCCTGGTTTTCCTGATAGGCAGGGCAGTGCCCCAGGAGAATCCAGAGAGGACGGGCTGATAAAAAGTTCTAGAGAATCCAGAAGAGGGTCTAAAAAGGAAAAATATAAACAATTTAATCTCGAAGGACACAAAGCAGTCAGGGCTCCATGAATCGTTCAGCACCTTCCGTTATTAGCTTGGGGGGGGTTCCCCTAAAGGGGAACCATCTGAAATCCCCTCTCAGCAATGGAGCTGTACATAAAGCGCCTCCATACTGAGGACACACAGCTTCCGGCTGCAGACAGCAAGGGGCTTCTTTGGCAAAGTGATGCACTTGGCTGCACAGCAAGGACAGAGGCCACAGGAGAGGCGCCATACTTTCTGTACCACAGAGAGGAGATCCAGCAGACAGCCTTGTGCTCCTGGTAACATGTCAATCCCATCCTTAAGGCCAGGGACATCCAACACAGGGGACACTGCCATCAGCTCCTCTAAGGGCAGCCTCTTGACTGGACTGCCACCTCCGGAAGAAAAGCGCCACTAAGCATCGGAAGGCACGACTTGCAGTCACCTCCCAGGCCCTGCACCCTTGTCAGCCCTGGAAATGCCAGGTGGCTCATGAACAGCAAGAACATCACTGCCATCGTCACCACGACCAACAGCAGCTGGGACCCGAACACCAACCTTGTGTCACTTCGCAAAGTGCTTTACATTCAAGTATTTTATTCCACTCTCGTGACCAGCTTGCAACAGGCTGATTATTTATTTATACCCCCATTCACATGCTGAAATTCTAGCCCTCAAGGTGACGGTAAGAGGAGCTGATGGGAGGTGACTGCGCCGTGAGGGCGAAGCCCCTGGGAGCAGAGTTAGCACCCTTATGAAAGAGGAACAAGACATCCCTTGTGCCTTCCACTGTGTGAGGTCACCCACTGAAAGGTGGCACCAGCTACAAGCCACAAAGTGGGCCTCACAAAGCACCGAATCTGTCTGGGATTGTCTTAGACTTCCCAGCCTTCAGAACTGCCAGCAATAATCTCTGTCTTGTATATGCTACCCAGCTTACTGCATTTTGCTACAGCAGCTGAAACAGACTAAAACATAGTCCACCAGGTAGGTCTTCCTATAATATGCCCCAGCTAAGGAAGAGGAATTGAAGACTCCACGAATCTATGGACTATACTCTTAATAATTGTTGGCCCCAGTTGAAACATGGACCTGTTTAACCTGTCTTCTTTCCCATCGCACCCACTCCCCGGACATGAGAAAGTCCTCTGTGACTGAATTTCCCCGGCAACGCCAGCAACCCCCACATTCTAGATGCTGGTTACTGGGATACTGATTCCCTGAGCAAGAGGTTCCCAAACAATAGGCCCTGGCCGGGACAGTCTGCGACCCACCATCCTGGTGGGCTTCTGAAAAGCACGCTTATCTAGGCCCCGTTCTCTGAACTTGGTTCTAACATTGCACGTTTTGGGAGGGGCCTGGGTGTCTGCACTTTAACACACTTAGGGAAGCCACCTGCCTGAAATAGAGATCTGTAAGCCTTTGCGTCATGGATAGCCTTGGTTGTCTCTGGAGACACGCAGGGCTCCCTGCTCAGATTGTTTTTGCAAATGCCAAATAAAACTAAATGCACAGGGTTAAAAAAAAAAAAAGAACTAATAACATCAAAACACAGTGATCGGGTGTTTAAAAAATATACCCATACTTCACTAAATAACAAGATCTAGAGTTGAATTTACTATCATTAATCTGTGAGCAGTCAGGAGGATACAGCATTAGTCAAATTTCTGCTGCTATAACACACATCTGAGCTAATCAGCTTATGAAAAGAAAAGGTTTATTTTGGTTTACAGTTTTAGGGCTTTCAGTCTATGATGGGTTGACCCTGTTGCCTTTGGCCTATGGCAGCACATCATGACAAGAACTCACGATGGATCAAAACTGTTCACTTCTTGACTAGGATGCAAAAGAGGAGATTGAGGTCCCACAATTGCCACTTCTTACATATCCACCACTGCCAAAAAGCACCAAGCTGGAGACCAAGCTTCTAACATATGCACTTTTGGGGGACATTCAAGAGCCTAATCACAGCAGATACCTACGTATTTCAAGATCTCCACAGGAACTAGCATATGATGCAACAATGTCCATGACTACTGTTGAAGACAAACCACAGAGATTCCTAATGGTACAGAGACCTACGGTCTATTTTTATAAAAACGGAAAAAATGCTGATATTAATTTGCAATTAGGAAACACAAACATGTATTTTACATTCCTAAGTTTACAGACCCCTGAATGTTATCACAGAGTCTCTGGAGATGCATGTGTCTTGGGCTAGGAACACCTGAATTGGGCCTGTGGCCAGCTATCTTCTAAGAAAATTAAAATACAGATTTCAAAAGACTTTCATTGCTGCACAAACAGAGGTTTTACAAGAGGTAAAATCAAGCCAAAGAGCCGCTTGATTTTCATTAGCCATGAGAAGTCTGCATGGATATTTTGATCTTTTTCTCCCTTGCAAAGGGACTGTGTTAAATTTAACAATTTATGATCACTAGTAGAATAGTAACCACAAGAAATCACATTCACGAAAACATTACAGCAGAAAACGTCGCCTGGTTTATCTTTTTTGCTGGCTTTCTGGCAGTCTAAGATGAAAGTTATTTTTACCTCCCACTCTTACTTTGTTTTGTACTTACCCTAATTTTCTAAATAACATGGTTTCCACATCGGGAGAAATGATTATCCTCATTCACAGCAAATGGTACCAGAGATATATTCACGAAACGGGGCGTGTTCATCCTGCAATCAGCCACCCCCCCTTTGCCTCATCGGAGCTCGCCTCCTCTGATGAGATTACCTGAAGGCGCCTACGGATGAAGCAATGAGGGGGAGCTCTCAGTTGCAAGTAGGAACAACGCTTTAGGAGCTTTAGGAAAGTTGGCCTGTTTTTAGCTTTTCAATATAGACTGAGGATAATAGGAATTTGCACATGCTCGCGAAGCATTTAATAGCTTAATGCATTTCTGGCTTGCTGTTTCCATTTATGTGCTGTGGTTTAGCTGCTCGCAATTATTCACCCCCGTGCACAGGTGACAGGAAGTTCGGCTTTGTCTATCAGAGCTGAGCCACCCCATGGTCCTCCTTGGGGCTCCGGAGGTGGAGTACAGACACCAGCCTACAAGGATGATGGACAGCTGTCATCTCTGAGACCCTGGTGGGCACAGCCCAGGTCATGGGGAGAGGGCAGAGCCCTTCTCCTGGCTGTGTGCAGTGGACAGTATGGTGCAGCGCATTTAGAAGTGGCATCGTCCTCTGCCATTCAATGCTCCCAAGTCATTTTCTTCTGTTTAGAACCACACTGGCTCCCAACACAGCATCACGGGGTCTCAGTACACGGAATCCAGACACCAAGGCCTCACCTGTGCCTGGAGGGCAGACGCTAAAACCAGAAGAGTCAAAGCTCCTGCTTATTATTTCGGACCTACTTCTATCACCAGCACGAGACTTCACCGCATGCTGTTCTGTCCCTTCCAACCTCAGAGACTGTCCTGTCCCCACTGTGCCCACACCACAGCCCCCTCTCCCATCCAAATCCCGCCCACCTTTCATGCCCCACAGACCCCCTCCAGCAAGCCCTTTCCTCGCCCCAGGAGCAGGGACAACTTCCTCTCTCCATCTACTATCAAGGGCCCAGCTGAAGTTTGAGGATACATGTGCTCAGTGGTAACTCTGTGTGTTCAGAGTCCTCCCCACCCACCATACTCATATTTAGTACTTTGAATATTATCCAGAAATTGCAGGTGGTTGATCCAATGTCCAAGGCTGTTGGTCAGGAGAGAGCATTGGAGGGGAGTGGCACAAGAGGCAAAACAGTATTTGTGACATCTGTCCCCAGATGGAGCAGCTGGCCTGAAATGCTGGCTGTGCGTGAGGACAATGGACCTGAGATTCAGCTGGTGCCGAGATGGCTCACCTTCCCCGCCTCCCCTCTCCCTCATCCTCTGGGTAGTCCTCTGTCCCCAAGGCCATCCTGCCCACAGTGGAAAGGTCCCACTCTGACCTCAGGCTCTTTTCCTCAGGTTCTTTTATTTACTTCCCCCAGCTAAACCTTATCAGAGAGACACCTCAGGCCACTTGATGGCTTCCACAATAAAATAACAAAGAGGTAACAAGAGCTAACACTTAACGCATAAAATGAGTTTGCACTTAACACAAGCACATAATGCCCCTGTGAGTTATGTGCTACTGCACTTCTCATTCTACAGATGAAGCCGAGGCAGAGAGAGTTTAAACAAATTTCCCAGTCACCCAGCAGCCTAGCGGTGGGCCAGGGATCTGAACCTGGCAGTCTGTTATCTGTGCCCCCTTTTGTTATGCTTATCTCTTCCTCTCCTCCGGCCCACAGTCCACCCATTCTCCACAGCTCTGAATCCTCTTGCACCCACTACTTCCCAACACACTCTCTGGACAAAAACCACAACCGTGGATTGGACCAAACATCGTGCTGGACCCTCCATCCTTTTTCTTCTGCTTGTTTCTACCTTCCATTTCCTCTCTCCTCCAGCTTCTATCTCTCTGCTGCATCCTTTCATCCAAGTTAAACACACCCCCGTCTCTTTCTTTAAATATAATACAAAACAAGCACAAGACCAAATCCACAGGAGACCCCTGAGGACCCTCTCAGCTCAGGTCTTTACTTCCTCTAACTTGGTACACTACAGTCTGGCCTCCTTCTCTGCTCTCTGGAAATCACTCCACCCTGTGTGGCTGATGGCTCCTGCTGCAAAGATTCAAGGGTGCATTGAACCCCCGGTCTTACTCAAATTCAGCTCTGCTGACTCATTCACTCATTCATTCATTCATTTACTCTCTATCTACTATGTATCAGGCTTTTCTAGGTACTTGGATACATCAGAGAAAAAATTTGACAGATTTCTGATGGGCATAGTGGTGCATGCCTATAATCCCAGGACTCAGGGAGGCTGAGGCAAGAAGATCTCAAGCAACTTAGTGGCTTAGTGAGACTCTGTCTTGAGATAAAAAAATAAAAAGGTGTTGGGGATGTAGCTCAGAGTAGGAGCTCTGGGTTCAACCCCTAGTACCAGTGAGGGGGAAAAAAAGAATGTGTGCTTTGTCTTGTTTTATAAAATATACTTCTTATCTTTTGATTTTGTTTGATTCTGTGCTATTTTATACTGCTCAGAGCACAAATCGTTTGAATAAAAATATATTCTTCAGACAGCTATCACTATTACTTGAAAAACAGAATTTTCTATAAATATGTCTGTACACACATATATGGGAAGTGTGAAGAGACTAGTAGTGAGGTAGGAATAGGGTGTGGCCTGACCTGGCTGGGAGGATGAACATGACCTTGGGAA